>RXPK01000599.1:0-225150 GCA_004143645.1 Protaetia brevitarsis
ATTTCATAATTTTGTAGTCGAATGAAATTTTGACTATATTGTATTGTTTTATGTATGTTGTGTATTACGTTTTGTTTTTATTGACAATGGCCTATATCTGTGCGATCTTTTTTGGCAAATAAAGTTTTGTATTGTATGGTCTGTGAAATTATAAATAATTCTTGTAACTACAAAAAAAAAGACTTTTGCAAATAATGAAATTACGAGATATCTATAGTTAATAATATATTGTTTATTGTATATATTATTTATTTCGTAAACAAAAACTGTTTCACTGGATATTAAGTATTTTGTAAAAGCTATATCCAATAAATATGCCAATTCTATCTCAAATTATTTTACGCTACGAACCATTAAAATTTCTTCTTTTGATATGTAATTTAACCTAATTTAAGCATATTTCTGGAGAAGTATTATAAAAGATATTCGTCGCGCATCAAACACGCACGCCACTGCGTTTACACAAACATCGTTTAACTAAAGGTAGATAAGTATGGGCGGTAGGTGTGGCAGAACCCCACAATTTGCAGTAAACGGGGGTTCCTGGAACTATCCCGTTCTTATAGTTGACTAGAGAGACCCTGGGTAGCCGCCATAAGTGCACATAAGATTCTCTCTTTTATTCTGCGGTGTATTCTTGTTCATCCTTTATATTGGTAGGGAGTTTCCAGCTACGATAAAACTTCTAAAAAAATAAATAAATCTATTTCATTGTTCGAAATATCGACAGAAAAGTGTTCGTTTAGAATGGATATATTGAAAAGTGTAATTAGTTTGTGTAAGGTGAAATTATTAAAATGTATACGTGGGATAAAATTAAAAATAGAAATCCGAGACAACAGATTAGCCTCACGAAAGTTTAGAGTATTAAATAAAAACATTACGACTTTATTGGTAATTTGACATTAGAACGACAGAAGTAGTGACATAGTAAATTGTTTCATTATTTTTTATTGCTACGTAAATATTAAATTAACAATTGTTTGAAATGTGCAATTGTTACTAGAAACTCTGTTTAGCCTCACAGAGGAAAATAAATGAATGGAATGTTTTTTTTTCTTAGAAATTAATTTTTAATAATGTGTACGGGGCCACCATTGCTTCTTATAACTTCAAAAACTCGCCTTGTTATTGATGTGTATAATTTCCAAATATTAGTTAAAGAAATTTTCACCCATATAGCCCTTATCCCGTTGAATAGCTGTTCTGCAATATCAAACTGACGTTTTCAATTTTATTAAATTCAAATCAGGTGATAGTGCTGACCAGTCAAGAACTCTGACGCTATTCGCTTCCAACATTTCTTTGCAAGATGCACTGTGTGAATGGGGGCATTATCTTGTTGTAATAATAATAATAATAAATAATAATAAGAATTTAATGGTAATAAAGGCATATTACTACTAAACGATTGTTTTACAATGACAAAAAAAAGAAGCAATTAAGGTAAATCTCAGGGCGATACTCAGAGTTATTTCCTACTACCGTGAGAAAAATGGGCTAAGTAAAGTGTTTACTTGATAAAAAATTATTTGCAATAGATAAAGTTTCACTTGGAACTACCCTAACAGCCAGAAATATTAAATAAATTAATGTAAGCGCTATATTTTTTTAAAATATTTGTAAAATATTTATATGAAAATTGAGATTTTTTATGCAATCTATTAATTTGTCAAAATGAACTAAAATTGTTCTTGGTTATTTAGAATGTATAACGTCGATAACGAAAAGTTGAAACATATATAAGAGTTGTCTAAAAGGCAAGAATTGTTTTTTCAACACACCATACAATAAATCAATAATTCTGGCATCTTTTAAGGCATACTGAAGTTTATCAAAATAATCATATTCTTTAATTGAAGTGTTCAAATAAAAACAAATGTATTTATTATCATTTTATTTGAATAAGCCAATAAAATGAAAAATACTCATTTTTAAGTCTAGCCTTGGCTGGTGCCAGGTACAGACCTATGGCTTTTTTCATATGTTCGGAGAGTGGCGCTCTCATGGCGTTTTCTTGTGACTCTAAAAACAATGCAATTGTATTAGATCATACCATGAAGAAAACATCGTACAACATATACAACACCTACTAATATATTTTGGAGCATTTACTATAATTGGAGTGGTAGCTACATTTCTAATCTTACGATACGTATTTTTACTTTATTTCATAATATTTGAAAACATTCTACGTGCAAACAATAAACAACACGACGTATTCTAACCTCTATTTGAGGTTATAGACGCTTATTACCGAGATGAATCTCTTATAGCAAATCAACTAGCAATTTATTTGGTAGATGCAGTACATATATGAAGCATAAAATTCCTACAATTATATTATTAAACGATTTCTATACATAGCGATATTGAGCATTCAATTATCTTATAAATGCCATAACATGTTCAAAGTTTTGCTTACCTCGTAGTCACCACAAAACTAAAACACACCCGCAACAATTAATTACACAGTTACCCTAATCTGCCCTAATCGTATACTATATAAAACTATAACATGTAACGGACAAACGAATGAAACGTTGATGATACGCACGTGCGCGTATGCATTCTATGTACCTAATCCATAGACGCATAAACAATACAAATCATATAACACCGGACCGTAATGAATAAAAGGTGTTGTGTTGACGTTCGCAACTTACAAATATTACAAATAATATAATACAAAACGCAGATATATTAATAGAAAAGTTACAGCGCTCAACTTAGATACTAATTAAATCATATTAGATATATATTTCTAATTTAATCTTTAACTATCATTTTAAATAGGTACATATCTACTTAATATGAATGCAGATTTACCCATTTATATGATTCGTCCTACGCACCAAATGTACAAGACAAAATCATCTTTTTTTTATATGAAATAAAATTTACAGAAATACAAGCAAAATATTTTGCAGAGTTATAAAATATATTGAGAAAAACATTTGGCAATAAAATATTATTAATGCTACATAACATATATATTTTTTAAATGTTTTCCTAATATATTTTAGTTATATTAATATATTATGCATATTTTATGCATATTATATTAATATAACTAATATTCAAGAAAGATTTAATATTTTTTAAATATTTATAAAATATGAAATAAATATAGTTGGTCACTGGGGTAGGAGATCTTTTTTTACTAGTGCTAAGTAATCTGTGCTTTTGTCCCCTATCCAGCTGAACTTTTTACTTACGATAATTATATTTTTATTTATGATTATTAATTTTTTTTCTCAGTGAAGTTTGCAACGTCCAGGGTTTCTTTTCTAAATTTCCATATTGTAAATATTGTATCAATCAAAAAGGGTGTCAATTTTTGTCTTGTCCGAAAGAATCTTCCATATGATTACAGTCTTCTCAGTGCATTTCGATCTAAATTACCTCTAATCGCATTACGGATGCCCCAACAACAACACATCATATATTTCTTACGTATCCCCAGCGCGATCAAAATGTTTTGATAGACGTTCTGACAATTTAATGCGCCGTCATAAACGAACAGATGTATACACACTCGCCAACACGAGACACCATTTCTACTAAATCCTTTCCCGTTGCCTTCCAGCCATCCGTACCTCGGCCAGACGGCGCACACCACAGAGCTGAAGAGTACCGATAAATTAATTGCCACCTCGCGTAAAATATCATTCGCGCGCAGACAATACGGTTAAGCTCGCAAGGTACCTACGGAGGATATAAATATTATAAACGTTTACTCGATTGAGATAACACACGAATACATATGTATCTATATATATAAAATACAAAACGGGGAAACGTACTGTACAATATAATATAACCACCTCCCACGCGAGCGCATTCTCCCCGAGTAGCCTCTGAAAAACTTAACAAGGCAGTATCTCGTTGCGTTATGCCGTCGTATTTATAATTCTATGCCGGGCAACGCCGGCTCAGCTCAGCTCAGCACGGCCGCCGCATCTGATGAAGATGTCTACCAGTCGGGTTTCCATAGCGACAGCTGTTTAAATCCCAGCGGGCGTCCATCTGACGAATTACCCGTCGCTAAGCAACCATTAATGCACGCATGCGTTCCGAGAGATTGGGCGCCAGGTATGAATCGGAGTTGTAACTTTTAACAACACATCTCTTAACTTTATTCAATTATACGTGTGCAGTTTCGCAAAACATCTGTACCCAGGCTACTTATATGATTTATAGTTTGGGAAATGTAACTTTCTCGTCAATATAATCTTTGTCTTTTGTTTTATTCACTTTAGATTGTTTTAAATTTGACCATCATGTGTAGGTATATTCAAAACAAAATTATAAATTATGAACTATGACTAACACGATATAATATCACAGTTGGTTCTTCTAAAAACTATTGTGTTGAGAGGGAATTGTTTATTTCCCAAGCAGCACATAATATTTAACCAATATTCCCCTAATATAAAACTAATATTACAATGTTTTTTTAATATTACATATAGGAAATAGTATATTAAAGTACGAGTTTCATAAGGCATGATTTTGTCGCACGAGTTCAAGTTTAGAAAACGAGCCGCAGGCGAGTTTTCTAATGAACGAGTGCGACAAAAAGCCTTATGAAACGAGTCCTTTATACTATTTTTTCTATTTTGCATTATAAATTCATAATAAATACTAATAAAAATCTCATTAAAAATGTAGAGTATTATTTTAATATGAATGTCACATTACATACGTTGACATTGACGAATTCAAAATTCAAATTGGCTATTTAAATTGTTTAAACAATATATTTCATAATATAGTCTCTGTAAACTGTAAAAATGAGTGATACTGAGACAAATTTATCTTGTACGCCACCACACACTGCGTGAAATTGCGGATAACGCCTCAAAAATTATTACCGAAAAAATCAAAGCAGTATATGAAAAATGCTACCATCAATTTGAAACTATGGGCTGTACAGAATAATGTCAAACACAATATCTAAAACATTTTATTGGCATATTTGAATTACAAGGCAAAAATAAGAAATCTTCTACCTTATGGCTATGTATTCCATGCTTCGTTCTTGTCTTTTCCATTTATAAAAAACAGACATATCAAATATATTAAATTACAAGCCTATTTAAAACGATTCTCTGAGGGATACGAGGCTAAGAAATCTAAAATTTTATGCATTGAAGATATTAATAAATTTATAGAAGAATGTTCTGACGCATTGTATTTAGCAATAAAGGTACGAATTATTTGCAAAATGTAATTTTTTATGTAATGGATTTAATTTTAGATCGTTTTAATAATGGGTTACACAGGTGCCTGTAGACGAGATGAATTAACAAATATGTCCATACATGATTTAGAATTTAAGAGTGATATTATTTTGGTGACAGTACGTAAAACAAAAAATAATATCGTAAGAGTTTTTGCAATTACGGATGAAAGATGGATTACTTAATAAAAAATTGTCGCCCTGCGACCCAAAAAATATTAATCATTCAAGATTCTTCCTTACATATCGCAATGGTTATTGTATATCGTGCCCGATTGGAATTAATACGATTGGCAAAATGCCTAAATTAATAGCTGATTTTCTAAAATTGCCAATTAGAGCTTTATACTGGACATTGCTTCAGACGTTCTAGTGCTACACACTTAGCAGACGCAGGCAGTGATTTGCTGACTATAAAACGTCATGGGTGGATGGAAGTCATCTGCGGTAAGCTGAGGGTTACATCGAAACATCTATGAAAAGTAAAGTGGCTGTAGCGCACAATTATCAGGGCAGTACATCTGGTCATTCTAAGAGTTAATATCATCGAATGATTCTCAATCACAAGAGTCTACCATTAAAGCCAATAACATAACTCAGCAAAACTTTGTTACGAAGAATTTGCCTGGCATAACAATACATGCTCAAGATACTTGTTCGTCAGTGTAAATGTATACAGTAATTCCACGTTTCATAACATAAATGTAACTAAATTTGTATAGAATTTTTGATTAAATATTTACATTTACATGCATTAAACGTCAATTTTGCTTTCTGTCATAATGTATTCAATACAGCGCAACCTATAGAAATGAAAAAAGGCGTATCAACAGTGAAGCACTTTTCGATACGCAAAACGCGTTTTACAATTTGCGTTTTTAATGAACGCAAAATAGAAAAATAATATATTATAAAGGTTTGTTCGCTGTGCGAATCAGAAACTTAATTGGAAACTATTTCGGTTTTTTCCAGTGCGCATGATTCAAAAAACGGGATTGTATGTTTGAAAATTAGTTTGATAATTTTGCTCTGTGAACACATCCAAAACCGACACTATGCCATGTGTGTCCAGGAATTGGAATTTATATGTCAGCCGGCGGAGCACACGGCGCAGTGTATTCTCTCGTTTAGTGCGCATGAGCGAATTTAAAATCCACAAGAAATCCGTGAACTTTCGGATTAATCACAAACTGTCACTGAACTATAATTTGATACTGTGCGAACACAAATTTTAAAATTACCAACGGTGAAATACGAAATTGTTGCACTGCGAACGCACAGCTGTTAGTAAACATGCGTCGTTCAGTTGTGGATAGTTTCTGATTGCACAGCGAACAAACCTATAAATTATTATAAATCTAAATATTTTGTTTTGAATATTCTATTCATATTCATATCATATTAAAAATTTGATATGTCACTGGAGTACTTATTTTTCCTCGATTTACTCTAATAATACCATAATTGTTATTAAGTATGATCAGTTTTGTTCTTATTGGCATTCTTGACTTGCTGCATTGGTTTCTTTCAAACAAAATATTACTTTAATATGTTATTTTACATTAAAAATATATTTGTTATAGAATAGAATATATATTTATATTATAAATGTTGCCACAGCTCGGCAACTTCGTACACATCGTTCGCTTTTGTTTATGATGGCGTTGGCGTCACCTGTGGCGTTGTTGTAATGGATATGGTTAGGTCGTGATAACGTTAGAAATAGCCAAATATATTTACACTGGCTTTGTTTTAAGATGGTAAGTATTGTCGCTATGTGCTATTGTGAAATTATAACGTCTTAAACATGTTTTTTTTTTATTTTATAGTAGTAGCTAAAAAGTGATGATTTTCTAATTCAGGTTTGCAGGTATTGAACTTAACCTACAAAAGTCATAAACACAGAAATAAACAAAACGGATACACAATCTTGTACTTGCAACAAAGTTAATACTGAAGACTAGATTACCGATTTATGTAACGTTGAAAGAGCAGTTATTAAAATTAGAATGCAATAGGTTGTGCTATTAAAAAACTTGTTTATACAGCAGGAACAGATGTCGATGAATTTGTAGAAGTGCTGGGGCATGGTTCATCTTGTGATTCAGGTGTCTGTACCATTTTTTGCAATTTTTTTTTTTTATTTCAAGGGAATTCTCCACATAACTTTCAGCGATGTTGGAAGATCGCCAACCACTGTGAAGTTTTACATCTACTATTCCACCGCTTTGTGAAACAAGTGCAGTATTTCCAGATAATTGCAATCCAGTGTGGTTCCACCAGTACAAAATTTCTTCTAACCCAGTTTTTGTTTCTGGAATATTTACCACAATAATATCACCTCTGTTATCTACGTCAGAGATAGTAATTCTTGTTAATTTGTCAGTTCTACAAGCACCTGCAACACCCATGATTAAAGAAGCCTATAATTACATCATGTAAAGGTAATTTATATAATAAATTCTGAACAGTGGCAAGTGCTACTTTACGCATTTCAGCTGGTGTGCACGACAGATTATCATTATCTGTGATATCATTCGAAATATTGTATAGAAATGTTTATAATAAATATTTATGATATTAAATTTCAATTAAGTTAGTTTTATTTACTATTATTGTACACTAAAATAGTATTTCAACCAATTTCTAATATTTCTGTTATATTTTATTTTCAAATATTTGTTATAGATTAAGGCTATTCATGCGTATTCAAGGTTGCAAAGATTTTTCCCTTGCTTTGCAATTAAATAACTATATAACAAATATTGGAAAACATATAAACAGAATATTACGAAAATTAATAAAATAATATTAGATATAATATCTAACCCATATACAAAGTAATATGCATAAAATATTTAAAAAACTGTCGTTTATGATATAAGAAAAATATTTAATTTTTATATTTATTTAATATTTTTGTGCTACTTGGGTTGTCATTTCAATATTTGCCAATAGTTGTCAGAGTATTCATTCAGTTTATTGCCAGTTTCTGTTTTCTAAAATGAATTACATGAATGCTGACATATATGTGATATGCATTTCGTTTACGGTCTTGCCAATGGAAATTCGCGTGCTGCTAGACGTCTTTATGAAGAACGATACCCGAACCGTATCATCCCGCATCATTCAATATTTGTCCGTCTTCACCAACGTCTTAGTGAAACGGGAAATTGTAAAAAACGGACGACTGATAACAAGCACCCATCTGCAGTGAGAACTACACAAGTTGAAGAAATCGTACTAAATGAAATTGAGGAACATCCTACTACAAGCACCAGAAAAATTATGTTTACTTTAAACATTAGTCAGGCCACAGTTTGGAGAATATTGAAAGATCCACTGTTGCATCCATATCATATTCAACGGGTGTAGACACTTTTGCCGGCAGATTTTCTGCAAAGAGTGGCTTTTTGTCAATGGATGCAACACAAAATCGCGCAAAATCCTGACTATTTGGCTCAAATATTCTTCACCGACGAGGCTACGTTCTTTAGAAACGCGATTATTAATTTACATAATAATCACAATGGACGAAGAAATCCGCACCACTATGAATGCCCGTCATCACATCAATTCTCTGTCAATGTGTGGACCGGAATTGTTGGAGATCACTTGATAGCTCCACATTTTTATCGTTGCGGTTAAATAGCGAGGTATACCGCAATTTTCTTGCAGAGAAGCTACCACTACTGCTCGAAGAAGTTCCGTTGCAATTAAGATTAAAAATGTATTTTATGCATGACGGTGCTTCCAGCGATTTTAGTTTAGTTACTCGCGAGTTTTTTGCACAATACGTATCCAGATCGGTGGATAGGACGGGAAGTCCACAACCGTGGCCTTCTCGGTCTCCAGACTTAAATTCTTGGACTTTTTTCTCTGGGGGTCACTTAAATATTAGTTTTACGACTCCCATTGAAAATGTCGATGAACTGAGAAATCGTATTAATCGCAGCTTTTCAAACAATTCGAAATACCCTGGTATTTTAGAATGGACTCGCCAGTCAATACGACGAGGATAGAAGCTTGCATTGCAGTTGGGGCGGTTCATTTCCACAGTTAGTATAAGTTAATTTTTGTTTTACTAATAATTTTGTTAATTATATATAAAAACATTAATTATGTTAACTTACTATTAAACAATGTACAACTTTAGAACTAAACGATTTTTGGACATATGTCTTATGAACTGTTATGATCAAAATAACCCCAGGAATCAGCGCTTAAAGTTTGTCGCATATATTGAGAATCATCCTGTATATTATAAAAAAAAAAAACGGAGCAACTATGCGTTTACCTAGTTTCTGGAACACTTTGTATAGTCGGGAACATTTTTAGATTATGCAGCAATGAACACTCAAGTTCTTTTTTTCTATTTAAAATGAAAGGTAGAGCTGTAATCAAAGAACCAAACTTCGGTGACACAACCCTATACTTCTCACATAAGTATTAATTTTTATCAAAAATATTAATTTCCAAATTATTAACGAAAGACCCTGTTATAACTCCAAACCGCCATATTAAAAAACAAATTATAACAACAGTTATTGACATTTAAGAAATACCAGATGCATTTTGTAGTAATTGTGTCATTGTTCGTCGCAAATGACACATGAAAATAATTACGAGCAAAATATCCAACAGCAAATGAGCATGTCCACGAGGATAATTGCGTTTGTTTGGAAAAAGGGTTTTACTGATCTGGCACGAAAGAAGTGGACCGTATAATCGAACGGCATAATAATATACATTTATGCGTAATTGTAAGGAATGCCCATTAAAAGGAAATTCGATATTTGATAACCTTTGTTCGATTTTATTATGTTCGCGTTAACATCGATAGGGAAACAAAGAGAATAGAAAATTACGCCGGCAATAAAAGAAATTAAGTTGTAGTAATAATACATAAAACGATCGTATATCATGAGGCTATATTAATGATCGGGCGCGTATTGATTATGGAATTAATTAATCATTCGCACCGTTGCTCTCAATCTCGAATTGGTTTAGGAGATGGTGTACCCGGTGGATAATTGCTTATTAGTTCGACTGACAGGGCTGACACGATGAAGTATGAATACTTGGAAGCATTTACGCTTGCTACCTTTCTTATGTTACTCTAAAATTTTATAGTAACAATAGGTAAGGCTAGAGAAAAAGTAGTTTGGACACTAAGTTGATAATCGATGGCCACAAACTGGTGTTACTTTAGTCTAGCATTTCTGACAAGTTGGAGCAACGTTGAAGGATACTCATTGTTTTTACTCGCATTTTTCTTTCGATGAGGGCACATCGTTGTATATGTATATACAGAGTGATTCTCAATATATGCGACAAACTTTAAGCGCTGATTCCTGGGGTTATTTTGATCATAAAAGTTCATAAGACATATGTCCAAAATCGCTTAGTTCTAAAGTTGTCAATGTTTAATAGTAAGTTAACATAATTATGTTTTTATTATAAATTAACAAATAATTAGTAAAATAAATTAACTTATACTAATGTTGAAAATGACCGCCCCCAATTGCAATACAAGCTTCTATCCTCCGTCGTATTGACTGGCGAGTCCGTTCTAAAATACCAGGGGTATTTCGAATTGTTTGAAAAGCTGCAATAATATGATTTCTCAGTTCATCGACATTTTGAATGGGAGTCGTATAAAATATCATTTAATGAGACCCAGAGAAAAAGTCCAAAGAATTAAGTCTGAGACCGAGAGCCAGGTTGTGGACCTCCCCGTCCTATCCATCGATCTGGATACGTATTGTCCAAAAACTCGCGAGCAACTAAACTAAAATGCGCTGGAGCACGTCATGCATAAAATACATTTGTAATCTTAATCCAATGGACTTCTTCCAGCAGTAGTGGTAGCTCCTCTTCAAGAAAATTGCGGTATACTCGCCATTTAACCGCATCGGTAAAAAATGTGGACCTATCAAGTGATCTCCAACAATTCGGCCACACATTGACAGAGAATTGATGTAGATGACGGGCATTCACTAGTTCGTGCGGATTTTCTTCGGCCATATGTGATTATTATGACAATTAATAATCGCGTTTCTAGAGAAAGTATAGCCTCGTCGGTGAAGAATATTGAGCCAAATAGTCAGGATTTTTGTGCGATTTTGTGTTGCATCCATTGACAAAAAAGCACTCTCTTGCGGAAAATCTGCCGCAAAAGTGCCTGCACCCGTTGAATGTGATATGGATACAAACAGTTGAATTTTCAATATTCTCCAAACTGTGGCCTGACTAATGATTAAAGAAACGCATTTTTCTGGTGCTTGTAATAGGATGTTCCTCAATTCATTTAGTACCATTTCTTCAACTTGTGGATTCTCACTGTAGATGGTGCCCGTTATCAGTCGTCCGTTTTTTTAAAATTTCCCGTTTCACTAAGACGTTGGTGAAGACGTGCAAATATTGAATGATGCGGATGATACGGTTCGGGTATCGTTCTTCATAAAGACGTAATAGCAGCACGAATTTCCATTGACAAGACGGTAACGAAATGCATATCACAATCAGCATTCGTGTAATTCATTTAGAAAACAGAAACTGGCATAAACTGAATGAATACTCTGACAACTATTGACAAATATTGAAATGACAAATAACAATCCCTCTCAACAACAATAGTTTTGAAGAACCAACTGTGATATTATATCGTGTTAGTCATAGTTCATAATTTAATTATAACATTCAATAACTTTAAAAACCAAACCGTTTTGGACATAACTCATATGAACTTTTATGATCAAAATAACCTCAGGAATCAGCGCTTAAAGTTTGTCGCATATAGTGAGAATCATCCTGTATATATGTGAGTATGACAGTGTGGATTATATTTTATATTTAATAAAATTTCTTTGTTATAGTGTCAGGTTTCATTAACGAATACTTAAAAAAAAGAAGAGATACGTACATAAACTTATCTATAAAGGAATGTAGTGCAAATCGATTATGAATCAGCCTCTATATTTAAATCCACCATCCAAATTATACACTTTGTTAATTACATCATAGTATTAATATTACCAGAGAATATTCACCCCGTCACTTACGGTAATTAGTAAGATTAAGACCAATCAATTTGAATTTAAAACGTAAAAACTGTTTACTACTTACTAGTTAATACCATTTGCAATGTATGCTGATGACTTTAATACAAGCGATTTTAATTAATTACTGGTGCAGATTATAGTCAAGTGTAACGGTTTAAGTTTTTTTTTTTTTTCTTTACTAAATACACTTTCCCCGTTGTAATTATGTGTATTACATGTTAAGCCTAAAGAGAGTTAAAGAGATAAATGAAGGTAAGCAAGACGTGAATTGATATTCAGTGATTTCCTTCTCGGATATATGAATTTGCATATTCAATGAAATGTAACGCCGTCCATTTTTTCTAAAAAAAAAACTATGGAGGGTTTTTCATTCTCTATAATATATTAACGGTCTTTTAGTAATATTTAACAAACGACAAAAAAATAACGCTAATATCTCTACACTGATTATTGAGGATTTAGCAAAAGATGGATAGAATCTATAGAGTAATATGCCAGCCTTAACCAAGGAATAAAAACTAAACACAATATACAGGATGTCTCATAATCTAGGGTTGATTTGAGTTAACTATTTAGAACAAAAAACGTTTTTATTTGCAAATGGAACGTCCTGAATATTTTTACACTATGTGATGTAGAATTGAGTCCTCTATCGAACAGCTACAGGTGTTCTTATACTTCTATCTTTATAGCTTCTTTTTCACTGTTGAAAATATTACGGTGTTGGCGTTAATTTTGCGCTAGTCAAATATTTTAGTGTTGATTTTTCCAAACTTTGCCAGACGAGTTGACTACGCGTATTTAATAGAACAGAAATTACTAGAATTTCGTGTAATTCTTTGTTCAGATATGAGGATTGACTATTTTTCTAGACATTCAGAAGCGTCAACCAATCAGAATTTTTCCCTCGGATAGAAATATAGAAACCCCGCCTATTCTAATACAGTAGTGCATTATACGCACCACCTGCATTGCACATGTATCTGTTTTCGTGTTTGGTTCTCCGTATTAACATATCCAAACAAACCACCAAATGTGACTGACTTGCAAAGTGTAACCTCCTGTTATTAAACGTTAATTCCAGTGGGCATAAAAAATTTCAAACATCTAAAGATGTATTGGGAACATCTATTTACGCAATTAGTTTAAACTTGAATCAAATAGCATAAACATTTACTTAATTTTATAATGGTTCTCAAAAAAATTAAAATTAGTACGTTTAGTTGAAACCAAAACTTGTTGAATGAGTGGTTTGCATATTATAATTGAGAAAACGTCTTAAAGAGAGAATATTATAGCACTAAGAAATAGGAGTTGCATATAAAAAAGACGTTGTGTTAGAAAATTTGTGTTAAACATTCCAATAGATCGCATTCATTAGTTAAACAGCTAGTAAATTTTCTAGTCTAGATCAAATAAAATGTACTTAGAAGTATTTTATAATTCCAGTGGACAGTTGGACAAAAAAACCCTTAGCAATAGACAATACTTTGACTATCTTTCTCGTCAAATTTAAACTTCTATAGTTCCGACAAAATAACACGAAAAGAGGTGGACCTCTCCCTGACTATTAAATTAGTCAAAAAAGTCGGTTAAATTTTCAAACAGTAGAATTATATTTTCAGAAATGTCGTTTTGTATTATTATAAAATTAAAGACTAATAGGCAGTGAAACAAATTAATTTTAAACACATATAAGAAAACAGAATATGGGGAATGCTGAGATGAACTGTAGGCGTATGAATATTTATTATCTATTTCGAAATTAAAATTCTGCATTCGAAAATATAATTGACTTTCTTTTTCAGTTTTAAGCAGGCTGTATATTTAGAAAGTGGACATGTGAAGTGTGCACATTCATAAGGTTTCATAACAAATTTTGAGTCTCTACTTGCAGTATTAACCGAAATATTAATTTCTCAATGATGCAATGATTATTAGTAGAGACCGATTATATACAAGAAAACTGCGAATATCATGCGCATACATATTGCATCGATTTTGAGAAATATGCATAAACCTGGGGTATAATGCAAAAAAAATTGCCGACATATGCAAATTTTACATAAAATAAATAGACCAGAAATTTAAATTATTGCACAAAATTTTTCACAACATATTCTAAAACAATTTAATATTAAATGTTTTTCAAAATTATGTAAAAGAAAGTTTTGTCTTCTATCAGAATACATATGTTTCGAAATAGAAAAGCTTCTTTCAACATCCACAGATGTAATTGGTGCATTCTTTAATTTTGTAATACATTCTAAATTAAAATTAAAGTCGAAATCGTCTACTGTTTCACCTTCCAAATTTTTCTTAACTTTCCTCAATTTCAAATACCCCCGCATTTTTATTTATCACTTTTTTAAATTTACCGTATATAGAATACCTATGTACCCTTAACCTTCTTACATGGCATAACAAATTCGTCTACTATTTCGACTGATTCTGAGAGCGACATCCCTTGCGTTTCTAGTTTATGAATGGAACTTGAAACAAAGCTATAATTTGACTTAATATACAAAAGGTTTTGTAGCAATTCTGTTGATGTTAGTTTTCTAGAGCAATGCAATCAGCAGTGATTACAAGAATTACATTTTTTATTCCTTCAAAATTATAGACGAAAAAAATTGCAGCCTATCATGTACCCCATCTCGTAATAATCGGTTTAGTAGGCAACTTAACACCGGGAAGTCGCTCCTTATAAAATTGGATTCGTAAAGGTGCTTTTAAAAATACTTTTTTTGACATTGCTAATTAATCATTAATCAAAGGGAATTGATTCCTAATGTCTTCGGCTACACGATGAACCCATGAGCTAAACAAGTGGTATGAATAATGTTGCTATAAAAAAAATTTAAATTTTGCGCGGCTTTTATCATGTATGGTGCAGCGTTGGACAACATTAGTAAATTGTTTTTTTACAAGGTATACTTCCAGGTAAAAAGAAATTTGATAAACCTTCTTGAACGAATTGGGCAATTGTCACATTATTTGTTTTTTGATGTTCCTTACAATGAATTAAATATGATTTACCTACAATATCTTCATGAAGAATTCCAATTAACAAATGGGCAATATAACGACCACACTTATCCGCACTTTCATCTACATGATATAAATAAAATTATTCCTACCAATTGTTGATTTCTGCTATTGTTTGCTGGTAACAAGATGTGACATAATTTTCGTAGTAATTTGTCAGTATATTATGTTTGCAATATTTTTGCAGAAAATGATTCAAATTAACATTGTTTAATCTTGCTAATGGTATGTTAGACAAAATTAATGCGTTACACAGATCCGTATTATATCTTCTTTTCGTGAGAATTCAAGTGAATTGATGCTACACATTGAGTATAGATTGCTGCACACATGCGGATCGCTTTAGTTTTTTCACATTTTCCCAATATATGATGGAGTTTTAACGTGTTGATCAATCAGGTATTTTCCCTCAGAAACACACCTAAACAACAATTGTCATTTTAATATCAAAAGTTGAAGAATTAAAAAAAATTATAAAGCTTTAGTAAAATTAAACTTACCAGTTTACTGCAGCTCGACAAAATATTTTGTCGCCATCTTTACCAGTTCAGGATATGCTTAATCCATAAAGAATTTTTGTTCGCTATAACTCATTGCATGTACGCACAGTATTTATAAAAACGTAACACATTACATGCTGTTTCGCTCAAAGATACTTAATGAATGAATAGTTTATTTGGGAATGTTAATAATAATAATAAACGTATTGTAACGAGCGGCCAAACTTTTCAACCCGCTGGCGGTTCCGGTAGGTCGTCCCTAGATGGCGCTATGCATAGCGGAAGAAGAACTACCTAACGACGAAATAACAGAGTGCAGCACGGGTCGAATATCGGAAATATTCTCCAGAATCTTCGAGGACTTCTAGAAGGGCTCGAACAATCTGGACGTTCGCGCCAGCTACAAATAACGCCGGGGGTTGCCAGGAGGCAGTCAATCGATACGAGTTCGAAGGCGGTCGCGTTTGAATTAGTACAGTAATATAAATATCGTTTACATAAATAAAGACATTAGTGGTTAAGTGATATAGTTAATAAGACATTTTTAATAGATTTTAATTACCGTAATAGTGTTAATAGAATAAGTGAATTTAAATATATCGCCTGTGTGTTTTTCCTAAAACCCCGACAACACGTTTTAAGAACTGAAAAACGTAACAATTGGTGTCAGGTGTGGGGTATTGGCGATATATTAGTGACTAATAGTGTTTAATTAGAAAACAATGGCGCGAAAAACTGTAAATTAGTGGACTTGAAAGTGGTAGATCTCAAACAGGAATTAGAGGAAAGGGATGAAGATACGAGTGGAAGGAGCCGAGCTTCAGTCGAGATTACGAAGAGCAATAGAAGCAGCTGGTGAAGATCTGAGACATATTGTTTGAAGTATCTAGGGTAATGGGAACTCTAGTGAAACTTAGAAAATGAAGAGAAAAATATGGAAAATTCTCGAATTTAGTAGAGAAAAGTTAGAAAATTCTCAGAAAAGTTATAGAAAATTCTAGAAAATCCAAGAAGAAATATCTAGAATGATGAAGAATGGGACGTCGCATTAAGGTGCTAGAACAAATTATTCTGGGGCCATACCGAAAACGGATGAAATTCAAATTCCTACCAATGCGGAAGCAGCCAGATGGAACCAAGAATACAGGCCCATCTGTGCGGTTCAAAGTAAATGTGACCTGCCAACATTCGACGGAAAGACGCCCTTGAAGACTATCCGACGCTGCTGGATACAATGGCTACGGTATATGGCTGGACGGAAGCTACCAAAGCACCATGCTATCAATAGCTCTGGCGGCGATGCTTGAAGGTACTCCAGGCTATTCCTCGTCGAAGCGACAAAATTACCAAACGCTACTTAATCATCTGGAGATGCGTTTCGGTAATAAACATCTGCAGCCACATATACGCTTGCAGTTGAAGAATCGTTGCCAGAGGTCAGACGAGACTTTACAGGAGTATGGAGCTGATATCGTTCGTTCTGTTAAGAGTGCGTACCCAACGGTACCAAAAGATGTGTGAGACTTCGCTGTGGAAAATTCCTGGATGGCCTGCTTGATAGGGATACTCAACAGGCAGTAAAGCTCGCTCACCCGCAAACGTGGAACCAGGCTTTAGCTGAAGCATTAGATTTTGAAGCCGTGAAGCAATCGGTCAAAAGGACATGCTCGCGTCGTGTTCTAGGGAGTCAAGAGAAGAAGAACCATTAAAAGGAATTATGACGAAATTAGACGAAATGATAACGAAAAAGATGACGGAATTGATGACGAAAATGGAATCCGTTCAAATTAGCAACCAGGAAGACGATGCACGAAAACCAAAGCCGACGAAAACTAAAAGGCCGACGGAAGAGGCGAACGTCGACCTATGTAGCTGATGCCCAGTAACACCAGTGATTGTTGCTTCAGTGGGATGTAGACCTAGCAGCCTCGTCGTGTATGGGCATGTGAATGGGAACCGAGGATTTCTGCTAGATACTGGTGCAACAAATGACAATTCTTCGGCCGGAAGCAGTGGAAGGACGAACCGGATATATCCAACCAGGTGGACGCTACGTACGGCAACTGGGCAAACAGTCAATGTGTTGGGGAGACGATGGCCCACTTCCGTATTGGTGATACTGCATTCCAGTATCGTGTAGTAGTTGCAGATATAGAACAAGACGTAATCTCGAATGGACATAATGACAGATTTGGTTTCAAACTGAACTTGCAAGCAGGAGGTGTGAAGGTTGGCAAAGAAAAGTTATTCTTACCATAGCAAGAATATGTCGGCCTGCGTAGTGTTGCAGAAGAAGTACTGTGGCGAGCCGCAGTGAAACCATGTGGAAGCGAGCGTGAGTGGAGATTATCCCAAAGGGCAAGTTTTAATGCTGGAACCGGGAGCGATTAGCGTCAAGGTCGTGGAATACTGGTTGCTAAGCAGTGATACAAGCTGGAGAAAATTGCCCGTCCGACTGATGAACGTCAATAGTTATCCAGTAAGCTGAGGAAGGCGTACCATTTGGAAGTTGTGCTAGTGTTGTCGTCGATTGTCAACAAAGGATGGCGTAACAACAACTCCAGATCCGCTTCCTAGATGGTTGAATAACTTCATTGACTTGTCTTGCAAGATTTGACAAACACATCAACGCCATACCGTAAACAGCTGCTTGGACGCACCAGATCTTTTCCAAGCAGAAGACCGGAACACGAGGGCAGGACTAATGTTGTACGACATCGAATAGACACTGGAGATGCCCAGCCGATCCGCCAAGCCCCCAGAAGATGCCATTGGGAAACGAGCCGAAGCAGAACAAATTATACAGGATATGGAGCAGGATGCGTAATTGAACATCGAACAGTCCATGGCTTCTCCAGTGGTACTGGTGAAGAAGAAGGATGTTCAACTAGGTTCGCGTAGATTATCGACAACTAAATAATGTAACCAAGAAAGGACAGTTATCCTTTGCCCAGAATCGATGACACTTTAGATACCCTAGGTGGTAAGTATTTTCGACCCTCGACCTGAAGAGTGGTTAATTGGCAAGTCGAAGTAGAGGCAAAGGATAAGGAGAAGACGGCGTTTACGATCGGGACAGGATTGTGGAATTTAACGTCATGCCATTTGGTTATGTAATGCTCCCGGACGTTTGAAAGATTGATGGAAACTACTGAGAGGACTATCCTGGGAAACTTGCTTGGTATACCTCGACGATATAATTGTCTTAGAAAATCTTTGAGGACCATTGAAGAATTTGGAGCAAGTATTTCAGCGATTGAAAGGAGCGAATTTGAAGCTTAACCCCAAAAAGTGCAACCTGTTCCAGAAGCAAGTGCAACTACCTCGGCCACGTAGTATCAGAGGATGGAGTCGTTGACCCAGGGAAGATAGAAGCGGTCAAGTCTTGGCCGGTTCCGAAGGACAAGCATGAAATAAGAAGTTTCTTGGGCTCTGCACTTATTACCGACGATTCGTTCCTGGATTTGCTAACATCGCCAAGCCTCTCACGAGACTAACTGAAGAGGCAAGAGACTACGTCTGGAGAAGAGCTGCCAGGATGCCTTTGAAGAATTGAAACAGATGCTGACCACTGCGCCCATCTTTGCTATCCACAGGCTGAAGGAAAATTCATTTTGGATACGTGAGCAGCAACGTGGGCATCGGAGCGTGTTGTCCCAAGTTCAAGATGCCACGAAAAAGTGCTCGGTTACTCAGCAAAGTGCTGTCGAAACCGGAACGCAACATTGTGTACCAGGAGAAGCTGTTGGCCGTAGTTAAGTCTATAGAGCACTTTCATAAATATCTCTATGGCAGGAAGTTCTTGTTAAGAACCGACCATGCGGATTGATGTGGTTGCTACGCTTCAAGAATCCGGAAGGGCAGGTTGCCAGATGGATAGAGCGTCTTGAAGAGTAGACTTTGATTCGGAACATCGGCCTGGAACCAGTCATCGAAACGCTGACGCACTATCGAGGAGACCCTGTTCCAAAGGTGTACGCACTGCTGTACGTGCCGAAGAGAAAAATGAAGCAACCTGCTTGAGGACTACTGTCATAGATGATAGATGGACTGAAGACCAAATCCGAGCTGACCAGGAGCCTGACGAAGTTTTGAAGCGTGTGATGGAGTGGAAGATGCAAGAAGCGCGGCCTAACTGGAAACGGTAGCACATATTCGCGAGAGCTAAAATCGTATTGGGCTCAGGTGGGGACTCTTTGGTAATGGAAAATGTTCTTCCAGACGAGTGTTAGAAGACGCAAGCTGGGACCAATAGCAGACTTCAGATTGTGGTTCCGAAAGCAAGAATTCCCGAAGTTTTAAAAACTTCTTCATGATGAACATCGGAGGCATCTTGGAGTCCGCAAGACTATAGAGAAGTCAGAGAGCGATTCTATTGGGTTAATGTAAGAATGACGTGAAAGACTGTGCCGGAATGTACAACTTGCGCCGCTGCCAATGGCCCTCCCAAAGAAGAGGGCCCCTATGAGAATACAACGTTGGCAGTCCTTTGTAAAAGGATTGCGATTGATGTTGCCGGACCATTTCCCACGACGGAATTTGGAAATAAATACATCTTGGTTGCAGTAGACTACTTCAGCAAATGGTGGAAGCTTACGCATTACCAAATCAGAAGCTGTTACAGTGGCTGAGACTTTTAGTTTAAAGAACTTTTCAGTCGGTTTGGTGTCCGCTTGAACTTCACTCCGACCAGGGACGGAATTTGAAATCAGCAGTGTTTCAAGAGATGTGCAAAATATTGGGTATTCGCAAGACCCGAACAACTGCCTTGCACCCGCAATCAGATGGCATGGTGGAGCGCATGAACAGGACAGTACAAGTATCTATCAAAAGTTGTCGCAGACCACCAGCGAGATTGGGACCAGCAACTACATCTATTTGCTGGCGTATAGAGCATCGGTCCACGAAACCACTGCCAAAGTCCATCTAGTGTGCTTTTTGGACGAGAACTGCGCTTACCATGCGATCTTAAGTCGGCTTAAACCAAATGAAGAAGTAGTTGGAAGATGACTATGTTTCGAATTGCGGAGGCGAATGGATATATTCACGATGCGGTGAGGGCGAATATCCATGAAGCAAGTGACCGCATGAGAAGAACACTACGACATCAGAGCGAATGAAGGCGGATATCAGCCTGGAGACCTGGTCTGGCTGTTCAATCCTCAGCGACGTCGAGGCTTCTCACCTAAGCTGCAACGATCGTGGGACGGGCCTTACGAAGTGAATAAACGAATTAATGACGTCATCTATCGGCATCAGAAAAAAACCAAATGGTAAAGCAAGAGTGGTGCATTTTAATCGCCTAGCTCCTTATCTTGGGGACAATCAAGAGGACGAGCAGATGGTCCGAGTTGTAGACTCCCCGAAGAAGAACTCAGCTATGAGGAGTTCATGACAAGTATGGAATGGCCGCAAAGTGCGTCATGGTGTAACAACGGAGATTCAGGAGGATTTGTTTTTGCTCCTGAAGGGTGCGCGTTAGCACATTGTGGTGCCCAAGATTTAAGAATGGGCAAGGGATAGCTACCGTCTTCAAGAAGAAATTTGGTGGTGTCCAAGATCTCCGAAGCCAGAACCCTGAGGTGGGGCAAGGCTCTGCACTTGCCAGGAAAAAACGGCCTTTATTTCTACTTGGTGACAAAGAAGCCTCAGTTGGCAAGCAACTACCGGACGATGGGGAACACCTGATAAGTTTAAGAGAGCAGCGTTGGAGCTGGAGATCAATAAGATCAGGGTGCCAAAAATAGGCTGTGATTGGATGGCTTGGACTGGAGGGTCGTAAGGAACATGCTCGAAGAAATTTTCCGATATACTGAATAGAGTTCCTAGTATGCAACTACAACCACGGTCAGCAGAAGGGAGGCGACGGACGTGATAGCGTGCTTATTTCTTCCGGACCTCGTCGTGTAGGAATGGAGAGAACTGTTCGTATCTTCATGGAGTGATAGTTCCTGTTTCCGCGGACGGAAAGATCTAAGGAGGGAGCAGTGTAACGAGCGCCAACTTTTTCAACTGGCGGTTCCGGTAGGCGTCCCTAGATGGCGCTAGCATAGCGGAAAGAAAACTACCTACGACAATAACAGGGGACAGCACCGGGTCGAAGATTCGAGAATATTCTCCAGAATCTCGAAGGACGTTCTAGCAGGGTCTCGAACAATCTGGAACGTTCGCGCCAGCTTAATAACGTCGTGGTTGGCCAGGAGGCAGTCAATCGATACGAGTTCGATTAGTGCGGTCGCGTTTGAATTAGTACATGTAATATAAATATCGTTTACATAAATAAAGACATTAGTGTTAAGTGATATAGTTAATAAGCATTTTTAATAGATTTAATTACCGTAATAGTTGTTAATAAATAAGTGAATTTAAATATATCGCTGTGTGTTTTTCTAAAACCCCGACAACGTTTTAAGAAACCGAGAAAAACGTTAAGCAGTATTATACCACATCCCTTCTCTAGGCGAAATTAAACACGTGCAGTTCTTGGAAAAAAGTATTAGAGAAAACCAATGTGAAAGAATTTATCGTTCGGAGAATTGCGGTGTCGATTCTACATTAGAATTACTTAGGATATTTTACTAATAGAAGGATAAGAAAAAGCTTAATATCAATATATGCAAATTTTGTAAAATATGCATAGAAATGCCTGAATATGCACATATATGAAATCACATATAGCGCTATTAACTTCAGTTAGTGTAATTTCACCTACATATAGACTATAATTAAGATATGCAAAAAATAAAATATATGCGCTTTGCATATAATCCGGTCTCTAATTATTACTAAAAAAAATCTCTAAAATAACTCAAAAACAGCAACATGTAACTATAGGAGTAGCTGATAAAACTGACGTATTTATGGTCGTAGAATCCAAAAATGTAAAGAAAAGTTGTACATCGTCACAAATTAAAAAAAAAATACTTAATACTTATTGAAATCCAATACAGAAAATTTAATGACAGCTGCCTAACCAACAATGGTTCCGAATCAAGTGTACAATGTTAGGAGGAGGAAAGTAGTGACTTATAACGCGCTTAAGATTAGCTTGTAGCGGGGGTTATAACGAATGCATCAAAATATACATCATAATCAAGAAGGATGGTGCCCAGTATAATAAGATATTTATATGAATATTATGACCGTGGTAAGAATGCCTCGCAACAATGACTTACGAACGGTCTAAACGGATTTTCGAAATTAATTTCTAGCGACTCAGGTGCCACACGAAACGTAGGTGTAGCGATAAATAGTCGAGATAGGGCGGGCACAGACTAGAGTACAATACGGTTGAATAAAATACACTCACTCACTGGCTATGCGCGAGTCCTGAACTGATGTGAGATATGTTCCCTAGATTATACAGCCGGAATGAAGTTATCAGTGACGGCATAGTCCCTTTCTTTCTTAAATCATTACCGTTGGATGTAAAACAATTTTATATATAATTATTTTTTTCAAATGACAAATCTGGGTAATTGTAATTCAAACCACATTTCTAATCAGGAAATGTTTGATATAATCCAATTTGTTTATATTACTATATCTTTTAGGAAACCTTAACATTTCTTACAGTTTGGAAAATTACAGTTGAAAATAATATCTTCTATTCAAATAAATTACCTTAACAGCAACAAAATGTTTTTTGGGTATATGATAGATATCAAGTATTTACAATTTTCTTATTTATCTTATACAATATCTAGTAGGTGTTTTTGCATAGGCATTTCTTAACCAAAATCGATATAAAAACAAGGAAAACTAATCAGCGAAACTTACATTGTGTGGGGTTGTTACACAAAAAAACTATTATTACTTGGAATAAAATTGTCTCCACCAATTCTCTTATTTACTTAAGCAGATGCGATGTTCCTATAACCGTTATTTCTGGAAGTTTTTTTATTTACCGCGTACGCTTGTCAGGTATTTTACACACCACTAAAATACAGGATGTATCAGATACAGAGGTAAATATAATAATATGTAGCAGCTGTAATCATATACAATCAAAAAGTCTTAATGCACAGGGGGTCTATCTGTAAGCATTAACGGAGAATATAGATAAGATATTTTATAAATGCCGTGGGCTAGAGCCGCACCTGTGCCCAACCTAAGTGCTGTACTGAGTATACCCCCACATACCACTATCATTCAGCCATTACCGCTGTTAGTTTTGTCTGGATCGCCGCTTGAAATGCAAGCCACTTCGATCATTTTATTGAAATTCTTCCCATCTCGAAAAACAGCTAACTCTCGATTCGACAAAGCAAAAGAAAAATATTTACGTTTTTTGTAACTACTGAAGTCGCATATCCGGTGAAACTCGAACGTCTTTTCAGGATATTAAAAATAATACTTTGGTAGACTTACTAGTAGAATGCTCTTAACAAATAGGAATGTTATTTATAAAAAGAGAAATTTTAAAACGCCTCAGTTTTGCTATTTTTACAGGGCACACTGCGATTGGCCTTTATTTATTCATAATGACGTTTAAATGAATTACGGCATACCATTAAGAATATATCTTAAAGGAGTGAAAATGTATTTATACATAAAACACATTTTAGCGGGGTGCTTAACATGAACGTTTCCTTGCATCAGGCGCCCGACTAAAGAATTTGGCTCGAATTTTACTTTTTTTTATTCTTTAATGATGAAATCCTGTTTCGGTGGGTTTGTGCTTTATATGTCGTGTAGTTAACACCCAAGCAAAATTTACTTTTTTATTTGATACACCCTGTATAAATATTATTAAAAATATCTTCTTTATTATGTTTATTAGTTCATGTTTAATTTCTTCTTTATGGTAAAAAACATCTATGATACATAGATACTGCCACAAAATAAAGATGAACTGTTTGTTATAATAAAATGTTTCCTGAATTTATAATATGAAATAAAAATAGCCTTTACGTATTTATCTTTGTTCCATGTATTATTATCACCACCCAAGTTCAAATAACTAACAACACCATACACAAATTACTGTTAGTCTTTCGGTTACAAGTTACCACCAAAGTTTACTACTAGAATAAAATACAACCAACTTATATTGCAGTAGTTTAGTGCCAATTATTATAATAATATCAATGTGATTCTAATAAGAAGAGAAGCTATTCAAATCTATTTGACAAAAACCTACTAAATTCTCAATTTAATAATAACATGAAAATAATGTTTTTTTATTACATACTGCTGTGGTCTAGCACCCCGGTTGTTGTAAATTCAGTGATCATATTTTACAACGATCTGTCTTTATCAATATTTCGGGCAAATTTTCTCAAAAATTAATGTTAATTTTTGTACAAGATTTAGTTAATGAATTGATTGGTTAATTTATTTATTTAAATGTTCAGTTGAAATTGTTTTCACTCTCTTTTTATATTTTTATTTGCTCATGTTGTTCAATGTCCTTTGATGAGTTCTTCTATGATCTTTAGGCGTTGCGCACGCAGCTGTTGTTTTATATGTATGCGATTGTTTAGCTTGTAAGGCTTCAGTTCCGAGATTGACATGAAAGAGTAATGTTTTACTCCAATAAATAAAATATAAAAGAAAGGGCTAGCTAGAGAATGCGAAGACGTTCGTAAGTGCTTTCAAACAAAAGCATTAAACAAATACTCTACAAATGCCGAGAATATAGAAAAATCATAATCTTACAACTGAATATAGTATTTGGTATACGTATATAATCATAAGAGCTTAACCGTACTGTGAGCAAAAGAAAAGCGATAACATTTTAAATTGTAAATAATTCCCTTTTACAAATACATATAACTTTATTACCTCAACACGTTGCATGTTCGAGTTTAGGAGAGCGTATCATTAATACGTTAGTGTATTAAATTGCCCAGTGATCGAATTTAAAATGGCATGACAAAAAGCACTTTGTAAGGTGCAAGCAAGGAGTTCGTAGCCCGTGGAAGATTAGTGCATACCTACATACAACGTATGTTACGTCCATACAACGATGATCTTCTACATAATTTTTCGCGAAAACAAATAAACAAATCGTGAGCACTTATTTTGAATTTACCGACGACGCAAATCACGAGAATTATTCCCACTTAATTAAGGAACGGGATAGGACTCGCGGGCAGTCTGATAAATAGGCATCGGTGCGAATTAAAATCGACCAGTCATCTTTCGACTTTTTAACCGTTCGAGATATTTAAATTAATCCCGTCACATTATATTTTCCCACGTAATGCGTCAATGCGCATGCGAACATGCCGTATAGACTTTAATGTTTGTATGGAATTAATATTATAAACGTCATTTGAGGTGGATATGGGCGAATTTGTAAATTCATTAGAATTTATTATTCGCTCGTATTTTTTGAAATTATGTTGGAAATGTTACCTCATTTGAACATATTTTAATATAATCTTTCAGGGTTGTGAATGATTCTCAGGAGCAACAAATACTTCAATGGTTCGACTAGCTAGGACAGGATTCAGATGAAGGAGAAGTAGATAACGTTGTTCATAGTGACCACGACACTGATAGTGAACAGTCGGGAGTGGAAGACAAGCTTCCTCCATTCGATTTGTTCAAAGCAAAAAGGGGGTTGTAGTGGAATGACTGGCCAATGCGAACGACACGTGGACGTGCTCAAGCTCACAATGTTGTCAAAGTAGTACCTGGCATTGTTGGACAACAACCCAAAAGTGCACCGAGAATAATAGAAGCATTTCAGATTTTTTTTTCCTGAAGAAGTTCTCATTGAAATTGTTAGATGCACTAACATATACATCGAACTAATTCGTGCAAACTACGTTCGTGTTCGCAATGCACGTTACACAAATGTAACTGAATTGAGAACCCGTTAGGGACTTCTTTTTTTAGTTAGTATCCGTAAGTCCTCACATACAAATTTCGAAGATCTTTGGCAAACCGACAGCACTGGTATAGAGCTTTTCAGGTCTCCATGAACATGATTAGATTTCTTCTAAAATGTATTCGTTTTGATGATGTTGTGATATAGAATAAGAGATGAGAGAAAAACTGCTACTGATAAACTTGCACCAATTCGATTTGTGTTTTGGTTCAAATTGTACGAGGCATTATTCTCTTTCAGAAGAAGTAACAATTGGTGAAATGCTCGATCCTTTTCGCGGAAAATGCAAATTCCGGCAAAGTACGGGATTATTTTTTTTTTTGCTTTATGCGACGCAAAAATGTGGTATACACATCAGTTGGAGGTATACTGTGGCACCCAAAATCCTGGACCTTACGTGATCGGAAATTCTGCTCGCGAGATTTGAAAGCATTTAGTAGAACCAATTTCAGGATCCGGAAAAAACATCACTATAGACAACTGGTTCACATCAATACCGCTAGCCCTTGATTTATTGAAAAAACTACGATGAGAGGGATAGTCAAAAAAAAAAAAAATCCCGAAATTTTTGGCAATTGTCAAAGGTGGACCTGTTTATTCCAGTATATTTGCTTTTACTAAAGAATTGAGCGTTGTTTCATACAAATCAAAAGAAAAATCAGTTGTGCTGGTTTTATCAACATTACACAAAAATGACAGTATTGATATTACACCAAAACCCGAAATGATAAAGTATTATAATATCAGATGATAGATAAGGTGGATGAAATAAAAAAAAAAACCTTTATTCTGTAGCTAGAATAACAAGGCGATGGCGGCACTAGTGATTTTATATTGTTTATTGAACATTGGCGGAATAAATGCTTGTATTATCTATAAAGCGAACGACTCAAAAATAATTGAAAGAAAAGACTTCTTGAAGGGATTGAGCATCGAACTCCTACGCCTTCGCCATCTTCAAAGAATACAAAGTCAACTCCTGCCATCCTCAATCAAATTACGTTTGCACCAACTTTTACAATTACCAATGCTTATAGAGCAGGCTCCAACGTGCAGTGGACTTAGGAGAGAAAGTTGTTTTCTTTGCGATTAAAGGCAGAAAATACATTTGTCTACAAGTTTACAGCATAGTGCCGCTATGATTTGTCCCAAATGTAATGATAATTCTGGTGAATCTAATTCAAGCCAAAAATATAATTTGAACAAATTCATATTTTACTACGTTATATTTTTCTTTTATAAAATATGAACATTCTTCGTTTTTCTTAACTAATATAGCGTTTATTTTTTATTTTTTTCTTATGGTTTCAAGTAGTTCTTTTTAAGTACTAAATTGTTCTTATTATGTTCGTGGTTGCGCATATATACGCATCGATTTTTGAGAAAATATGCATAAACCTGGGGCATATATACAAAAAAATTGCGACAACATGCAAAATTTTTACATAAAATAAATTAGAGCAGAAATTTAAGTATTAACTTTATTGCACAAAATTTTTTCATAACATATTTCTAAAACAATTTATAATTAAATGTTTTTCCGAAAATTGTGTAAAAGAAAGTTTTGTCTTCTATCAGAATACATATGTTTCGAAATAGAAAAGCTTCTTTCAACATCCACAGATGGTGTATTGGTGCATTTTTTAACTTTGCAATACATTCTAAACTAAAATTAAAGTTGAAATCGTTTACTGTTTCACCTTCCAAAATTTTCTTAACTTTCTTCAATTTCAAATACCCCGCATTTTTATTTATCACTTTTTTAAATTTATCCTATATAGAATTACCTACTGTACCCTTAACCTTCTTACATAGCATATCAAATTCGCCTACTATTTCGACTGATTTCCAGAGCGACATCCCTTGCGTTTCTAGTTTACGAATGGAACTTGAAACAAAGCTATAATTTGACTTAATATACAAAAGGTTTTGTAGCAATTCTGTTGATGTTACTATCTTTTTACAGTTTTCTAGAGCAATGCAGTCAGCAGTGATTTCAAGAATTACATTTTTTATTCCTTCAAAATTATCGGCGAAAAAAATTGCAGCCTCTAACCATGTACCCCATCTCGTAATAATCGGTTCAGGAGGCAACTTAACACCGGGAAGTCGCTCCTTATAAAATTGGATTCGTAAAGGTGCTTTTAAAATACTTTTTGACATTGCTAATTAAATCATTAATCAAAGGGAATTGATTCTAATGTCTTCGGCTACACGATTGAACCCATAAGCTAAACAAGTGGTATGAATAATGTTACTATAAAAAAAAAAAAATTGCGCGGCTTTTATCATGTATGCTGCAGCGTAGGACAGCATTAGTAATTTTTTTTCACAAGGTATACTTCCAAGTAAATAGAAATTTGATAAACCTTCTTGAACAAATTGGACAATTGTCACATTATTTGTTTTTTGAAGTTCTTTACAATAAATTAAATATGATTTACCTACAGTATCTTCATGAAGAATTCCTATTAACAAATGGGCAATATAACGGCCACACTTATCCGTACTTTCATCTCAATGATACTAAATAAATTTATTTCCTACCAATTGTTGAATTTCTGCTATTGTTTGCTGGTAACAAGATGAGACATAATTTTTTCGTAAGGTACTTTCGTCAGGTATATTATGTTTGCAATATTTTTGCGGAAATGATTTCAAATTAATATTATTTAATCTTGCTAATGGTACGTTAGACGAAATTAATGCGTTACACAGATCCGTATTATATTCTTCTTGTTCTGAGTTTCGTCAAGTTGATGCTACACATTGACGTATAGATTGCTGCACACATGCGGATCGCTTTAGTTTTTCACATTCTCCAATATGTGATGGAGTTTTAGCGTGTTGATCAATCAGGTATTTTCTCTCAGAAGACACCTACAACAACAATTGTGATTTTATATCAAAAATTAAAGAATTTAAAAACAATTGTATTAAAGCTTTTAGTAAAATTAAACTTACCAGTTTACTGCAGACTCGACAAAATATTTTGTCGCCATCCTTTACCAGTACAGGATATGGTTTAATCCACAAGGAAATTTTGTTCGCTATTCTCATTGTATGTATACGCACAGTATTTAAAAACGTAACACAATTACATGCTGTTTCGCTCAAAGATATTCAATGAATGAATAGTTTATTTGGGAATTAACAATAATAATAAAACGTATTTACCACATCCCTTCTGCTAGGCGAAATTAAACACGTGCAGTTCTTGGAAAAAAAAAGTGTTAGAGAAACCAATGTAAAAGATTTATCGTCCTGAGAATTGTCGGTTGTCGATCTACATTAGGAATTACTAGGAATTTTTACTAATAGAAAGGATAAGAAAAAGCTTAAATATGCAATATATGCAGCTTTGGTAAAAATATGCATAGAAATGCCTAAATATGCAATATATGCAATCACTAATTAGCGGTAATTAACTTCAATTAGTGTAATACGTCTACATATAGACTATAATTAAAGATATGCAAAAAATAAAATATATGCACTTTCCATATAATCCGGTCTCTAGTTATTACGTAAATAAACATGCATACCAACCACAAATAAATACATAAACAGCTTATTTACCTATATTCACGCGCGTCAGTATAGATAAGCCGTGAATAGTTAATTCGAATTAAGAAACACATGTAACAATTAAAACAGATTGCGGCCTAGTGGATTCTCTATATGCGTGCTGGAAGATGAGAGTCCGATAGTGGCCCGGCGTTCGGAATTTTATTTTCTCCTCTCGACGGCCGTCCTAAACGTTATTGGGACGCATTTATTGTGATCTGGACCTAATCGTTATTATATGCATAGTAGGCTAAATCCAAAGGAGCTAGTAGCGTGTTTATAATAGTTGAATAGGTCGCCACGGGAGGCGACACTTCCACTGGCCTTACCACAAGCGAGAGATACCATCTAAAGCACGCCCCGAGAATTTTGACGTGCGTTATTATGATGGAACTCGTTTATGAGTCCGGGATACATGCGAAGTAAGACATAAGTATTCAGTCATATTTATAATAAAAGGAGAGAACGGAATTACAAATTAGACAAGTAATACGTTAGCGGCGGTTGTGCATACGATTACGTGGGCACATGTTAATATTTAAACGCTTATATTATATACAGTGTGTTAAAAAAAGGTTGTCGGATATTTTACCCAATTATAGTACTGGTGGTAATAAACAAAAAAGTCTTAGTCAACATGGGTCCGCAATTCAACTGTTTTTGACATATAGCCCTAACAGCCAGAAATACTACATAGATGTTTTTAAAAATGTATTTTATAAATATTTTTCGTGAGAGGTTTTTGAATATATTTTTCATATTTTTTCTAAATATAGATAAAATATTCAATTAAAATATTTATTCCATATTTTAAAATAATGTAAGCGCTATATTTTTTCTAAAATATTTCTATCTATAATCTATTTAATTTGTCAAAATGAACTAAAATTGTTCTCGGTTATTTAGAATGTATAACGTCGATAACGAAAAGTTGAAACATACATAGAGTTGTCTAAAAGGCAAGAACTTGTTTTTTCACACTCACCATACAAGTTAATAATCAATAATTCTGGCATCTTTTAAGGCATACTGAAGGTTTATCAAATTAATCACTATTTTTTAATTGAAGTGTTCTAAATAAAGAACAAACGTATTATTATCATTTTATTTGAATAAGCCAATAAAAATGAAAAATACTCATTTTTAAGTCTAGCCTTGGCTGGTGCCAGATACAACCCTATGGCTTTTTTCATATCTTCGGTAGTGGCGCTCTCATGACGTTTCTTTGTGGCCTCTAAAACAATGCCAATTGTATTAGATCATACCGTGAATAAAACATCGTACAACATTATCAACACCTACTAATACATTTGGGCATTTACAATAATTGAGTGGTAGCTACATTCTAATACTTACGATACTTATTTTTACTTTATTTCATATATTTGAAAACATTCTACGTACAAACAATAAAACAACACAAGGTATTCTAACCTCTATTTGAGGTTATGACGCTTATCTACCGAGATGAATCTCTTAAGCAAATCAACTAGCAATTTATCTGGTAGATGCAGTACATATATGATGCATAAAATTCCTACAATTATATTATTAAACGATTTCTGTACATAGCGATATTGAGCATTCCAATTATCTTATAAATGCCATGACATGTTCAAAGTTTTGCTTACCTCGTAGTCACCACAAAAACTAAAACACACTCCGCAACAATTAATTACACAGTTAACCCTAATCTGCCCTAATCGTATACTATTATAAACTGTAACCATGTAACGACAAGCGAATGAAAACGTTGATGATACGCACGTGCGCGTATGCATTTTTTGTACCTAATCCATAGACGCATAAACAATACTAAATCATATAACACCGGCACCGTAATGAATAGAGGTGTTGTGTTGACGTTCGCAACTTACAAATATTACAAACAATATAATACAAAACGCAGATATATTACTAGAAAAGTTACAGTGCTCAACTTAGTATCTAATTAAATCATATTAGATATATATTATCTAATTTAATCTTTAAACTATCATTTTAAATAGGTACATACCTACTTAATATGTATGCATATTTTACCCATTTTATATTATTCTTCCTACGCACCAAATGTACGAAAGCAAAAATTCAATCTTTTTTTTTATAAGAAATAAATATTTACAGAAATACAAAGCAAAATATTCTTGCAGAGTTATGAAAAATATATTGAGAAAACATTTGCAATAAAATATTATTAATGCTACATAACATATATATTTTTTAAATGTTTTCCTAATGTATTTTTTATAATATATTTTATGCATATTATATTAATATAACTAATATTCAAGAAAGATTTAATATTTTTTACATATTTATAAAATATGAAATAAATATAGTTGGTCACTGGGGAGTCGATTACATATTTTAAAATAAAAAAAAAACCATTTTTCGGTTTTGAGAATAGTTCCCTTTGTCAACTGATTGACTGTGACTTAAAATTAGTTCCGTCAGACATCTGTCATCAGATTATTTATCATTTGCGTCAATTTTTTTTTGTTCTCAAATTATGCATAAGTACACAAATGCAGAAATGGCCGATATGCATTTTAGTACGTGTCGTGCGAATGGTAATGCCACTGAAGCACGGCGTATGTATGCCGAAGAATTTCCAATCGGTTGTTACCGAGTGATAAGATTTTCTCAAGACTTCATATCCGGCTGTCCGAAACTGGTTCATTTAAAATTAATGGTGGTTCTGGTAGACCTAGATCAGTTTCTTCTCCCGCAGTAGAATTAGATATTTTGAAACGGGTAGAAGACAACCCAAATATTAGCACCCGAAGACTTGCCGCAGAACTGAACGTCAGTCATCCTCTCATTTGGAGAATTCTGCGGGAACAGAAGCTCTATCCCTACCACATTCAACGCGTGCAAGTTCTTGCTCCTCACGATTATGATGCACGTAGGGTTTTTTGTCATTGGGTTTTACGAAAGCTGGCAGAAACTCCTAATTTTGCGACTCAGATTTTATTTAGTGACGAGGCTGGGTTTACAAGAGACGGAATATTCAATTTTCATAACAATCACGTCTGGGCAGATGAAAATCCCATGCTGTTGTTGAACTGCATCACCAAAACCGTTTTTCGCTAAATGTTTTGCTTGCTATTTTGGAGACTGTTAATTGGTCCAGTATTTCCTCCCTAATCGTTTAACGGGACAAGTATACTTGGATTTTTTAAGAAATGAATTACCCATTTTGTTGGAAGACGTGCCACTTTTTAACAGATTAAATATGTGGTTTATGCACGATGGAGCCCCTGCGCATTTTTCCATCGTAGTTAGAAATTTCTTAAATCAAGATTACAACGAGAGATGGATAGGACGGGGTGGACCAACTGCATGGCCTCCTAGGTCCCCTGACCTGACACCTCTAGACTTCTATGTTTGGGGGCATCTAAAATAATTAGTGTACGCACGATCTGTAAACAATTTGGAAGAACTCAGGCAACGAATCGTAAATTGTTGCGAGGAAATTCGGAGGACTCCAGGAATTTTCGAAAGATTGCGTCGATCTTTCATAAGAAGGCGTGAAGCGTGCTTAGAAATGAACGGTGGACATGTAGAACAATTTCTTTAGTTTTACTTTAAATAAACATTTGTTTAATTTACATTGCGATCAGAATTTCTTTGTAAATTTTTATCCTACTAAAACAATATGCAATCGACTATATGTCAAAAACAGTTGAATTGCGGACCCATGTTGACTAAGACTTTTTTGTTTATTTCCACCAGTACTACAATTGGGTAAAATATCCGACAACCTTTTTTTTAACACACTGTATATGTATACATATACGCTTTTTTTAATTTGAATCTGAACTTTGAGGTTCGGCTATATCTGCTGGAAAGTAATTATATCTAATGTAACGTCTTCATATTTTGCTTCTCAACTATCGTTTTATTTGTAGGTATGTAGCAATGATATCGCATATACATAAGGACGAAGATACTTACTTATATGTGAAAATGGTTTAAATTGGGTTATTATAACTGTTGTATCGGAATGAATGAGCGCCATTAATTCATTTCGTAATACTCTCTAACGCAAAGTTCCTTCTCTGTCAATTACAGGCGCATAATACAAGTATTTAACATGGTAAGCAGTAATAAATTACGGGTGCGTTTTTACCTATGGAGAACAGGTCTTTTCGACTTCAACCAAGGCAGGTACTGTTAATAACGTCATAGAAATTTACTGCGTTTTAATAAATATTTCCCTAATTGGCACTCATGCATTACAAATGAGAACCTATTACTCGATAAGTCTATAATATAAACAGTATACGCTGTTGCGCCGTTTGTATAAAAGCATCTTGTTACAATTTAAAAATAAAATATATGATGACAAATAAACTTTAACATATAATTTGAATCGTATCATTCGATTTACATAAATATGTTATATATGTAATAATATATTTTAATTCGATTTCTTCCAGAGTAATCTCACTTACTTATATTTATTTGATAGATGGTAAAACCTCAGGTCTCTCTAAAAATCATGCGCTTGTATGTATGTATGTAAATAGAATTATGATGTTACACTGCGACCCTAAAAGATCTGTTGCGTCCCCTATTCTTGCTGGCCTTCCAATCCTATTCCTCTCAAAAAGTGTAGGATGTCAGAGAGCCCCAGTTTCGGTAAGTCTCCCTCTTCGATTTCACATGCTCCCAGGTGCAATGCCCTCGAGTTGCACAGTGCTACGCAATTTGAGAAGAGATGGATGGGTGTTTCATCCTGTTCCCCACAAAATCTACATTCAGATTGCTTTCCCAATCCAAGCTTACTCAGGTGTCCTTTCAGTCTACAATGGCCTAAAAGTATTCCTGTTAATATACGAACGTTGTTCTTACTCCGGTTGATGCATTCTGTAAACCTCTTCTGGTTATAAGTTCTCAGAAGAATTTGCCTCATTCCCTGGAGATTTTCCCAGTAGCTGGATTTTCTCTGCTCCATTTCTATTTTTAGTTTCTTCAGTATTGTACTGCTACTTAACCCGCAAAAGGGTTCAAGCTCTACAAAAGGCATTCCAGCCCTTTTTTTGCGAGGTTATCCGTTATTTCGTTTCCTTCCACTCTTGTGGGACCCGGAACCCACAGGAGAGTTACTTTATTCCTTTTGCCTAGCTCATTTAATTTCCCTAGACATTCCCAGACCATCTTGAAACTGATTTTATATGAGCTCAGCGCTGTGATGGCTGCTTGACTATCAGACAAGATGATCATCTCCAGCTTTCGATAATTTCTATCCATATTGAACTGAACACATCTTTCAATAGCGTGTATTTCCGCCTGAAATATTCTTGGATATTTTCCCAAGCTTTCGAAATATGTGGTTCTAGATCTATATATTCCTGTTCCAGTTGCCTCATCATATGCTTAGATCAATATCGAGTGGTGGAGCAAATCTCAGATCCATTTTCTTTGTAATATCCGTATATTACAAACTATAGATAATAGCACTGCAATCCGCAATATCTAAGATTATGGAGAAAACTATAAGTAAGATAATTGTATCATTTTTAAATAAAAACTCGTTGCTTAATATCAGTAGCGGCTCGTGAGTTATGAAAGAGGGTGGGCACAATATAAGAACTTGCCTATTTTTTGTACATAAAATCCATTCTCCTATTTTTCATGCTGGAAAAGACGTCTATAACTTTGTTGTAAAAATGCGTTCAGTCGATCTTCTGACATTGTGCTTCTCAAAAAAGCTTTAATGCGTTTGAGGGTGGAAAAACATCGTTCACATTCTGTTCTGTCGACATGGGGGTTGTACAAATAATATCCAACAATTTATATGTTTCCGTCAAAACTTTTTTTAAGTTGTTGTGTATTATGAACACTAAAAGTGGCAAAACACCACCTACATCTACGTCACACATGTCCTCGCGCTCATAAATTACTGAAAGTTCACGTATCAATTTTACGCTGTTCAGAATTGACAAAGGTGAAGTTGTCATAAGCATATTGATTGATCTATAGCTTTCGACAAGGTAAACTATGATATTTTAAAAAACAAATTAGAATGCGTTGGTATGTCATGTCACGAGTAGAGAGCAGCTCGTTACAATTAAATCTGTACAATCAGATGAAACACATGTTTGGAATTGGCTACCACAAGGATCTATCTTCGGACCACTATTATTTATTACCTATACTAATGATATTGCATATTTAAATGTTAACAGCAAGTGTATTCTATATGCCGATGATATTAGTAATAAATAGTAATCTTACCACAGAAGTATTGAGCTTTGATTACACACGTGAAATTTGGCAGGTACATGACTGGTGTCTAAAAAATAGACTATCTGTAAATGTTGATAAAAGCAAGGTTATGCGTTTGCATCTTATTGCGTCTTAACTACACTGAAAGCCTATTGGTAAGATCACAGGATAAGTCTCTAGAACAGCTACCAGTTGCAGATCTGCTAGGTATTAATATTGACCATTCTTTATCTTGGGATACTTACATAAATATAATTGCTGGCTGATGATATCCCTTAAAAAACTAAGAACGCTATGTGACATCGATATATGTAAAATTTTCTACAAATATTGCTGCATATGGTATCATCTGCTGGGGAAACGCATTCCAACCCAACAGAATCTTCCTACTACAAAAGTGTGCAATAAGAAACATTTTTGACTTACGCTACAGAGACTCTTGCAAAAGCACTTTTAAAAATAACAATTTGTTGACGATGCCTTCAATATATACCGTAATCGTCAAAATTTAATTATAGTATATGAAAGTAGAGAGTAGAAATGAGTGCCCCGCTTTAATATAGAAACAGATATATAGCCATGTCTCCCACCACATGTCTATCGTCCAATATCGTTTCAAGATTGGCATCGGTGCGTATTGCAAGGTCATTTTATGCATAGTATAAGATTCCTTTACTGAAATTAAAATTTGTCGACTACGGTATACTCAAATGTGTCATATACATACTGCTGTGGACGAACACCTTGTTTTCGCGAGAGTTTTTTTTAAGTTGTACAGATGTTCATGTTTACTCCGATTTGCCTTTGTCAATGTTTTGAGCAAATTTTCACAGATAAATATTTTATTTTTATATAAGATTTAGTTAATGAATTGTTTGTCTAAATTATTTATTTATATGTTCAGTTGTTTTACATTAATGTCACTCTTTAAAATGTGTTTAGCGTTCGCTTTTGTAGTTCATGTCCTTTCTTGTAGTTTTCTTCGATGATTTGTGCGTTGCGTTGCACGCAGCTGTTGATATATGTATACGACTGTTTAACCTTGTAAGATTTAGTTCTCAGATAGACGTTAAAGCGTGAGTACATGAAATTTTTAAATTGTTTGCTGCCATTTTGTTAATACCTTTAATTTAGAGATTTGTTTTGTTTAATTTGAATTTATTTCGTCCATCAAGGAACTCGTTTAATAATAATTGTTATTATATTACTGTGTACACAATTTAGATATAAGATCATTTATTATTTTTGTTCGGGAAGGTATTTTAGGTTAAAGAGTTAATTTTTTCGTTTTGTAATTTGATTTGTAATTATTTATTAATCACATCGGGTTGGGTGAATAGAAGCATTGTGCTTGTATTTAGATTTTTCTTTTGTTAATTTACTTGATTTGTCCACGTTTAATTTAGTTTGTTTTAATTTGAAACCACGTGGATTTTCGTGAAAAAGAATTATCTTCCTGAACTAATTTGTTTTTTTGCTTTGTTAGAGGCTTGTTCTTTTGTAATTTAGAATCTTATGCAGTTTTTGATTTCGGTCAGAACCCTATGTTCATGGTTTTTTTTTCTGCAATTTGAATTTAATGTTTTTTTTTATATATAATAAAATTCTTATTTGTTATTGAACGTCATTCAAAATTCTATTCTTTTATTTTTGATTAAACCTTTTCAATTTTTGGGGATATAAGAAAGTCAGATTTCATTCACCCACTTTTTACTTTCCGTGATTAAATTCAAGTTTTGATTTGCGAGGGTAACCCTGAGTTTAATTGTTCTTTTGCGCCCTTTAAGATTTTTATCCGTTGAGCTAGCTTATTCATTTTGCATTTTTCAAAATTCTTTTGTTACCTTCAGTACATAGCAATACGTAGGAGAGCATATCGATGACGCTACGTCGGCCATCTTCTTTTGAAGGAGACCAGTACTTCCTGCGTTAGATGCATTTACAGTTCCCATAAAAACAAAATAATAATATAACAATAATATTTGGATGTCAGTTGCGAATTTTCTGAAATTTAACATATTCAACAAGACAAATTAAAATTGCTAAACTTATGATCGTGCAGAGAAGTGCAGCACACACTTACATAATGGGAATGCATATAGACTGGCATTTTCATTTATAATTGAAAGCCTTAATAGATAAACTATGAAGCTACCGGCTTACTTTCAAGGCCACACAAAAAAAAATATTTCCTGAGTGCTGAAATTCTTGCATACCGGCGATAAGATAGCCTTGTCTAAAAGTCACTTTATTAGCGGATTATATTTTTTATAAGATTGCCCATAAATAACAACTGCCTTTTCTTCAGTTATCACTTCGTATCTATCGAGTACAACTCATGCCTCCTCCAGTTGTCCGTAAAGAACTGTTAGTTGTCCGAACATCTGCTTCGATAACCTCACAACGAGCGTATAACAGCTGTAACTGCGCACTTTAAAATCGCTGACCTAACGTCCTGTAGCTGCGCACTTAAAAATCGCTGATCTAGCGCCTAGTAACTAAGCACTTTAAACTCACTGACTTAATGCCTCGTGATACCGCTAAAAACATGTAGATTTGATGATAAAACAGTTGCTTCGCACTCCACCCACATACTTGGAGATCTTTTGCATTCTAAGTTATTTTACTATATTTAAATTCTAATATGTTTATTTGAACACTTTTTAGATGTTACCATTACAGAATTTCAGGCACTGTAAATATGCAAAATATTAATAATGAATAAAATTAATATTTTAAATAAATATCTATTACCCCGTTTTCTGTTGTACCTTATATACAATCTGCTCGATGCTTGACTCGACTTTTAAGATAGCTGCTTAGATAACCTCACAACGAGCCTATAACAGCTGTAACTGCGCACTTTAAAATCGCTAACCTAACGTCCTGTAGCTGCGCACTTAAAAATCGCTGATCAAGCGCCTTGTAACTAAGCACTTTAAAATCACTGGCTTAATGCCTCGTGATACCGCTTAAAAACAGGTAGATTATATGATAAAACAGCTGCTTCGCACTCCATCCACATGCTTGGAGATCTTTTGCATTCTGGGTTATTTTACTATATTTATTTAAACACTTTTTAGATGTTACCATTACAAAATTTCTAGGCGCTGTAAATATGCAAATTATTAATAATAACAACAAATTAACTACAATTTAATTTGAAATAATGTCGTCCCTCTTCGTGCGTTTATTCTTCATGGTTTGAAAGTATAGTCACTTAAGATGTCATTTAATCCGCGAATTAACTATAAACTAGACCGCAAATCGATTGGCCGACGTCGGTTGTTCGTTCAATTTCACGCAATTCCCACTCGCAGAAGTTCCAGTCGCCGTTCTCTCGAAACGTAATTAGATAACTATAACCTCACGGCCAAACAAAGAGCGGCCCGTACGTCGCGTCGGCCGTTTCGAAATGCTTTAAAGGATTTAATAATTGATTCACCCGATTTGATCCCAGAGCTGTCGGCCTCCGCCATAGTCGAAGGCGACGTGATTCATAACACGCTTAATCGAAGAACGGGGCCCCGGCTGAAGGCATTATCGTAAAATGACGCGACATTAGAACTGCTAATAAACGGATCATCTTGCACGCTGAAATTCGCCCGCGCGAAATTCTAGTTGCCATTATTACGCTGCGGTCCATTTCCTTCATCGATGAAGAGGGCGAATCAGTTTCGACTAATATTACAAGATTATATTTGCTAAATAAATGGACTAATAATAACTAACGGACAGGCGGAAAACTGTAAATTGACAACAGCGACAGCCAATTTGACAGTTTTCGGCTGTTTTGGGGTTAGATTAGATTAGAGTAGGATTGAGTTGGCCTATGGACTTGTTTCACCGCGACATTTTCAATTGTGATCCCCTTTTTTTCCTAGAAGACTCTCTCTAACTTTACCCTCTTAATTAGGCCTATTACAACGACCAGGGCCACGCAACTGTTCTGGCGCTGTAGGAGAGTTGCTGGCAAAACCTGGGGATTATAGCCGAAGGTGATCCATTGGCTACATACTGCCGTGATAAGACTAGCGATAACATACGGGGCAGTAGTCTGGTGGAGGAGGACCGAAGTGTCCTCCGCAGCGAAGCTGCTAACCGCTGTCCAGAGACAGGCATTGCTGGGTATCACTGGTGCAACTAACAGTACAGGGACCGCCTCTTTGGAGACCATTGTGGGCCTCCCCCCGCTGGAACTCTATGTGAGAGCGGAGGCAATGAATGCGATCCTTAGACTGAAAGCCAACAACCTGTGGCATCCCAACTTCAGGGTGGGAGGACACACTTATACTACGGGCACACTGCTGGACGGGCCATTGCTACAGATGCCCACGGACAGCATGGCACCCGAAATTATCTTCACTGAAAAAGGTGAAAATCTCCATACCAAACAGAGACCAGGCGCGTAGTGAGATCACTGCTAACGAAAACTGGTACACGGATGGATCCAAATCCAGCCAGGGGACAGGAGCCGGTATTTGCGGGCCCAGTCCTAATCAAAGGATATTCATAAGTCTGGGGAAACATACAACGGTCTTACAAGCAGAGGTATTCGCCCTTGCAGCCTGTGCAGAATGATTGCAAAAGGGGGCTACATGAGGAGGAAAATTAATATAATGACTGACAGCCAGGCTGTCATTAAGGCAGTCTCAAACCCTGTAACTAGGTCAAAACTAGTTAGGGACTGCAAACAATCCCTCAATGCACTGGCACGAAACAACACGGTGTCTCTGATTTGGGTGCGGGGACATGAGGATATAAAAGGCAACGTAATCGCCGATGAACTAGCCAAGGAGGGCTCTAAGAGACACTTCATGGGTCCAGAGCCCGTATGTGGGATTACTAAGGATTCCCCAAGAAGGGAGATCTAGAGCTGGTTAGATAACGAAAGTACAAAGAGATGGAGGTCGACTGAAGGTCAACTCCATACCAAAACGCTGATAGGGGATGGGGATGGTAGTTTCTCTGATAACCTACTCAGGCGCAGTAAGAAAGAAATTAAAAGCATTACTGGGTTGGTAACTGGACACTGTCCTCTGAAAAAGCATCTATACAACACAGGCCGTGTAAGCAAACCGTGGTGTAGAAGATGCGAACTACAGGAGGAAACAAGTTTACATGTAATCTGCACATGTGAGGAACTGAAGGTACTCCGGTAGAAATATTTCGGGAGAGATCTATTGGAGCCCTCGAAGATCCTCAAGTTTCCACTGGGCAAGATACTGGGCTTTATAGAGAACACCAAGCTGCTCGAGTGGAAATAAGAGAATCAATAGGGATGGTACAATGAGCACCAAGCTCAAGTGCCCGGACATCAAGTGCCCACCCTAACTTGAATGAATGAATGAATAAGCCTATTGTCTTTGAGAGCGGCTTCTTTGTGTATTTGTTAGCTGTTGGGCATTCCACGCCCATTACTAGAAACCTTGTCCTCACCAGGTCTTCAATTTAGCACAGCACATAAACTGGTCTTTCTTCCTCCTCTTGGCAGAATCTGCAGGTTGCGTCTTCTACCAGGCCTATGTTGTACATATGAGTAGTAGTAGTAGTGAGTAGTATATTTAGTCTACAGCGACCAGTCAAAAGCCCAGCAACAGATCCCTAGCAAATTCAGGTCTCTGTAGGAACTCTTTTGCCTGTCTTTGTCCCATTGATTTTTACCACCACTCTCTGGACTGATTAGGTATCCATTCATCGATTTTTAATTTGTGATTTGGTAATACCGAACGAAGGGCCAGCTCGAATAACACTTGACGAACCTCGCCTGGTCAGCTCGTCCGCCGCCTCATTTCAGATATTTAATTTAAAATCCCTTCTTCTTGGCTGACAAATTATCTAAATTAGAGATGTTGTTCGTTTAATATGAGTCTAATTAATAATCATTAATAATTCAAAGTTAACATTTTTTTTTTAATGTTGCATTAACGGTAACATTAAAGTTAATTCCCCATTATTACTGAATTTTTCTTGGTAAAAATCACTTTTTGATAATTTTCCGCATTGAATAGAGGTAAATGTAAAGAAATTTAGGAAAAATTTAAAATTTCTTACAATTTGAAAATACTGATTACAAGTAGATAGTGTTAATCCATATTAGAAAATGTGTTTGTTGTTCTTTTAATGTTTTAAAATCTGTTACGTACTCTGCTAAAATTTGTACATACATGGATTATCCGAAACAACTTACATGCAGGTTGGAATTAATTCAGCGTTATCTGCTAAAAACTCACGCAGACGTTGGAACAAAAGGCTCTTCGTTTTTCACATCAAGAGAAGAAAAAAGTTCTATGAAAATAATTAGCTTCTACAGAAAATGACTTAGATAAGTAAGTAATGTTTTACCTCAATAAATAAAGTATACCTACGTTGAGAAAAAAAGATTCTTTTCCGCAAGAAAGACATTCTGTGAAAAAAAATATTTCTCGTAAAGAGACCTTAAGTAACTTAAGATTAATATTATTGTTTCCTTTGACACAATCAAACTACTTCTTGAAAATAATATTTTTTATTCAAATAAATTACCTTAACAGCTAAAAATATTTGTTTGGATATATAATATCAAATACGATTTCCTTAAAGAAACTATTTCTTTGGTAGAAAGTCTGTACAGTCACAAAGCAGTAGTAGATTTACATTAAAATTGTATTGCTTACATCACCACGTCATGATGTTCTAAGCGTATAATATCGACATATGTCCGATTTGTCGCCCAAATCTGTGCACTCCTCTCTGGCTAAATTGGTAGAGCGTTCGTCCGGTAAACTAGAGTATGTAGGTTCGAATTCTGCGTGAGGAGAAAATTTTTCTTAGGAAAAATTCCTCTTAATTATTACAGTTATTAGCAGAAATGCATTGGTTTGTTATTATAACAGTTTTCTTATTGCATGTATTTTAGACTACTTGAAAAAATCCCCAGTTACCCATATTTCGAAATTTCACTAAGAGTATTCTAAGCTACATGAGAAAACCTTGCAAAAAATACTTTTAATTAGCAGTATTACTTCTGAAAATAAAATATTTGTTCGCGGTTTTAAGGGCTCAAAATTGCCCCAAATTTGTACAGGAATTTTACAAATTTTTGTTTAGTGTTGATCATGTAACCGGCCGTAAGAAATATATTAACAAAGCTTTTTCAACCGGGTAATAAATCAAAATTTCGTTACTAATTTTGAGCGCTGAGCGGCATAAGTATAACACAGAATTCCATATTACATCACTAGAAGTATGAAATAGAAAAATTCCCATAGAAATCCCAATTAAAGTCGAGGCTATATCACGGAAAAAAGGCGAGAAACCATACCAGACCGTCATTACGACTACGGGTTCCGCAAAAGCGCAAACATTCGTAAAATAATAATAACATTGTCCAGAGAGCAGATGTTGGAAGATTAACAGTCGCGAAACGCAGCAGACTTAACGTACGAGCGCGCACCGCGATCGTCAATTAGTAACAATCTCAGGACACTGCCATCTTTGATCAGATAAGCGAATAAACAGCGAAGTCGTTCGTTTTATACAATTGACACAAACTATGTGCAAATGTTTGATAACCAGTATTTCAACTTCCATTATTGTCGACGTTCATTTATTTTTATATGCGCTTCAGGAGTATAAGCGCTTCCATAAGCTAAACGCGCCGTTGTTATTGTTGTTGCGAAATTAAATGATATGAGCTCTTTGATATTTATAACCGTGTTCCTTACCATATAGCAGTGGAGTTGGCCGGTTGTAATTTTCGCGGCCTCTCCTGTTATTATTTGATATTTATACGCGTAGCGAATGGTTAAGACTATTTTTTTTTGCACTCGCTCTTGTTATTTGCGTGCTGGTATTATTCAATTATTATTATTGCCGTGTGGCTTAATGACAGTATTCTTTTCTCACCACCTAAAGTTAGTTGTTTTATTTTCTTGTTATCATTTTATGTGTATACAGGCTGTTTCCTAACCTTTCTCACAAAATAAATGAGAATACTCCTCACCAAATGTCAAGATGAAAATGTGGTGTAAATTTTTGTTTAATGTCGCTTTGTTTTCGAAGTACAGGGTGTTGAAATTGTTTCTTTTCTTTTCATTCCACTAATTAATGCCAAACGATATCTTTATGATACATAAGATGACCCGTTTTTATTACAACGGCCTATACAGGTGAGTTCTTTTATCTTGAGAAAACGGAATATCTCTAAAATACTGCATCAAATCAAAAAAAGATCTTAATAGGATTTGTTATAATGTAGGGGGCTCACTGAATGGTGCTGAACTCGACCCCCACCTCACCTTTTCGATTCGTAACGGATTGCGCTGTAATCGCAAAAAAAAAGCATGATTGTGAACGTCTAGAAAAAATACACAAAAAAGAGATGCAAGCAAATATGATTTTGTGCTTTTTATTTTAACATTAAATAACATTTCAACTGGTGCAATTAACAGCACAGGGACCGCCTCTCTGGAGACCATTGTGGGCCTCCCCCTGCTGGAGCTTTATGTGAGAGCGGAGGCAATGAATGCGATCCTTAGACTGAAAGCCAACAACCTGTGGCATCCCAACTTAAGGGTGGAAGGGCAGACTTATACTACGGGCCATTGTCGCAAATGCCCACGGACAGCATGGCATCCGAAATTATCTTCACTGAAAAGGTGAAAATCTCCATACTGAACAGAGACCAGGCACGCAGTGGGATCGCTGCTAATGATAACTGGTTCACGGACGGATCCAAATCCAGCCAAGGCAGAGGAGCCAGTATTTGTGGGCCCAGTCCAAATCAAAGGATATCCATAAGCCTAGGGAAACATACAACGGTCTTCCAGGCAGAGGTATTCGCCCTTGCAGCCTGTGCAGAAATGATTACAAAAGGGAGCTGCATGAGGAGGAAAATTAATATAATGACTGACAGCCAGGCTGCCATTAAGGCAGTCTCAAACCCATTAACTAGGTCAAAACTAGTTAGAGACTGCAAACTATCCCTCAATACACTGGCACGAGACAACACGGTGTCTCTGATTTGGGTGCCGAGACATGAGGATATAAAGGGCAATGTAATAGCCGATGAACTAGCCAAGGAGGGTTCTAAGAGACACTTCATGGGTCCAGAGCCCGTATGTGGGATCACTAAGGATTCCGCAAGAAGGGAGATCTGGACCTGGTTAGATAAAGAAACTACAAAGAAATGGAGGTCGACTGAAGGTCAACTCCATACCAAAACGCTGATAGGGGATGGGGATAGTAGTTTCTCTGATAACCTACTCAGGCGCAGTAAGAAAGAAGTTAAGACCATTACTGGGTTGGTAACTGGACACTATCCCCTGAAAAAGCATCTGCACAACACAGGCCGAGTAAGCGAACTGTGGTGTAGAAGATGCAAACTACAGGAGGAAACGAGTTTACATGTAATCTGCACTTGTGAGGAACTTAAGGTACTTAGGCAGAAGTACTTCGGGAGAGATCTATTGGAGCCCTCGAAGATCCTCAAGTTTCCACTGGGCAAGATACTGGGCTTTATAGAGAACACCAAGCTGCTCGAGTGGAAATAACAGAATCAATAGGGATGGTACAATGAGCACCTTGCTCACGTGCCCGGACATCAAGTGCCCACCCTAACTTGAATGAATGAATGAATGAATGAATGAACATTTCAAAAAGCCATTCATGTAAATCATTTCAGTTCTCGGGGATCGAGTTCGGCACCATTCAGTGAGCCCCCTACATTATAACAAATCTTATTAAGATCTTTTTTGATTTGATGCAGTGTTTTAGAGATATTCCGTTGTCTCAAGATAAAAAGCTCACCCTGTATAATACTGAACTGTATTAATTTTTCAGAATTGTACATATACTGTATAGGTGCTTATAGCTTTGTATTTAGTCTGTGTAATTAATATTCACCTAGAAATATAAAAAAAAAATTACCATATACTTGAGCATAATTAATTTGTTTTGTTGTAAAACTCCGATAATTATAGGTGTAATTCTCCACACTTAATGTAATAAATAAGTTTATAATTATACACAATTTGTAGGTAAGTCCGTTTACGCCACTAAGATAATTATCAAGTGGGACTCGTGGAGAAGTGGAGAACCCAGTTTATCTAAAATTTAGCTTAATTGCCTGGCGAGCAACTGTGGTAATTACACTTATATAGTAATAACGCAAACGGTAATACTTCGTTTGACATTCAACCTTTTAACTGCACCATCTAACAGGATAATGTCCGTAAAACCTCTGGCAGCACCAAACTGTACAATCGGCTATTAATTGTGTTAGTGAATAAATACTTGTAATGTAATGATCCTAAATGAGAGTTCATAATTAATAGTAACAAATGAAATATTTGTTTTTCCATCGTCAATTCAGATATTTTGCGAAATTAAAAAAAAAAACAACTCTGGTTTATTTCAATAATAATACCGGGTGATATTAATAGATTAAAAGTCGTTGTAGAAGTCACCTACTTAATGGGGACAGCTATTGAAAGCCCGCACCTTGCAATTATGAAATTATCGCAGAACATCGCGTCGAACAAATGTTTAAGTCGCATGTAACACCATCCTCATTTGCAAGTCACATGCGTGAAATTAAAGGAAACTAAACGTGGTCGATGCGTCTTTCATATGCACATGCTCACCGCAGGTAATATGGCAAAGAAAAGACACAAAATGTCCCTACACATTTTGTTTCTTAAAGGTAAAATCGTAATTCGTAAACCACATAAAGCCTGCTGTACCTAGAATAATATGTTCGTTCGTTTTAGCACACCAAGGCGCGTAAGAGCCGTTTTACACGTACGCGAATTTTTACGTAAATCATAACAAAAATTATTCCGAAAATTTTGGTGAGAATTTTCGCAAGAAATTTTGTCGCGACACTTTCAGGTCGTTTTACACACTGGAATAAGGTTATTTCCATTTGCACTTATAAGTTGTAACCTAAGTCTAAACAATTATGATCCATATTTTGCTGGTTTATGGGTTAATTGCTATTTATTTAGGATTTCTATGATAACCATAATCAAATAACAATTTTATTTAACAAATGTGCCTGCTTATAACAACAAGTATAGTGAAAATTCCGGTTAAAATTTATTCCTTTGTAAAATGATCTGAAACTGTCGCGACAAAATTTTTTAAGGGAATTCTCACCAAAATTTTCGAGATAATTTTTGTTATGATTTCTGTAAAAATTCTCGTACGTGTAAAACGGCTCTAACGCTAAAATTTAGTCGCGTGACACCACGTAAAGCTTTTAAACGCAAGCTGTTGCCGTGAAACACTGGATTACTCTGGATAACTCACAACAGAGACACAGCGTCATGAAAATAACGGCAAGTCAAATCGAACAGAAATGCTTACAGCTGCGATTCGCTGCGTGAAACCAGTGCCAAAACGAACAAACCTAATATGCTTTATCTACACTGTCGGCAATTGAGAACCCACAACTACAATTTTTTTGAAAAATGATGTTTATCACTACGAAAAATGCTGGTATTATGCTGTGACCTGTACCTAGAAATATGTTTTTATTAAGAATTAAGTTCATTATGATTACATTTTACATTAACAAGAAAGTTTATGTAACAACTCCACTGACGCTGAATAACGTTCTTCAGACTGAGACAAAGTCAGTGGCGACTGGTACTAAAGGGCACAAGGGCACGTGCCCACCCAACCACCAAGATAAACACAGAAAGAAATTTGCATGTAATTCAAGTTCATTATTTTATTATTATTATTACATATTTTTATAACGATGGTATCAAAGTTTCCTTCCGCACCGCAAACGCTAGCGTATATGCGAAGCGAACTATGTTCCGGGGCACTCCTTCCGATGTACCTATTTGGAGTATGAATCGGACGGCTCCGTTTATCTTCGCTATATGCGCTTATACGGTCGCTTCGGGGCACGCAATGCCGTGTCCCCAGTTAACGTATTGCATTCGTTGCGACTGCATCGTTTTCAACGCGCACCGCGCACGTGTGATCTCAAAGGCTTGAAGTGACGTTTATTATTAATGATGGAAGTTAATGGAGTGTAAAATCTTAAAAAAAAAATACGCTCTCATTTGAGGAAAAACTTTTAATTAAATTGAAAGGAAGGCCTATTCCTGATCTTCAAATATACTACAATTCCACAAGTAAAACTCGAACTTACAATAGAGTATTTAATAAAAATATGAGTGGATGTGCGGATGTTCACTAACAAATAAACTATTTTGTTTTATCTGCTTAATTTTTAAGAAAGAGGTCAGTGCGTGGAATAAACAAGGGTTAAATGATTTAAAGCATATCGCAGAGAGGGCAAAGAAACACGAAAATTCCGTTTCTCACATGAATGCATGCGTGGATTTTAATGTTCTAGGCAAAGTGGACATACGTGAATAGTTAGACAGTGCTTATTTGCGACATAAAATTAAGTACAACGAAGATGTGGAAAAAAGTCGTCATATTTTGCGTCGGTTAATTATGTGTATAAAAAAATGTGAAATCTTATCCTATATTAGAGAGCGTACAATTGAAAAGTGAACTTTCAGTAATTTATGAGCGCGAGGACATGTGTGACGTAGATGTAGGTGGTGTTTTGCCACTTTTAGTGTTCATAACACACAACAACTTAAAAAAAGTTTTGACGGAAACATATAAACTGTTGGATATTATTTGTACAGCCCCTATGTCGACAGCAGTATGTGAACGATGTTTTTCCACCCTCAAACGCATTAAAACTTTTCTGAGAAGCACAATGTTAGAAGATCGACTGAACGCATTTTTACAACAAAGTCATAGACGTCTTTTCCAGCATGAAAAGTAGGAGAACGGATTTTATGTACAAAAAATAGGCAAGTTCTTATATTGTGTCCACCCTCTTTCATAACTCACGAGCCGCCACTGGACAAAGTTAATTAATTAAGATACTACTAGAAATTACTAAATAATTGCATATGCTACAATACAACATTTTAATTTTGAGACTTTCGATTTAAAAGCGGTTGAAGAATGTCTCTGCAACACTCTGTAATGCCTGCTTTTCTACAATGCTATGTAATTTTGTGTTTTGTTTCTGGATATTAAGAACTTGCAGCAATTATGATGTTAAAACACTCCACGCTTTCTTATAGAACGTGAGATATAGTAATGGACGTGATTTAATTAAACTGTCATATTTCTAGCCGTTAACAAGAATATTCTCATCTCTCACATTATCCATATCACTTTCAATTAAGGTAAACAACTTAATTATACACTAAATTTGTTCTAAAGATAATTTGACGTACCTAGGCGAGATGTATCTCTGGAGTTTCATTTTTTCTTTATATAAGCTATTCTTTATTACTGTTGCCTAATAACAGAAATGGACACCGTTTTACTAGATACATAAGAAAATTTCGGGACAGATGTTACCTGGGCGATTGATGTTACGAATTGGATTAAAGTACATCAAAAACCTGTTACTTTTAATCAAACTTGGTGTTCTATTAACTTCTTCAGAATAAATTACATTTTAAAATTAGTATAAAAGGAGACGCAAAATAATTTGCCATCAATTCAACATATTTCTAACACGACAAGCTAAAGAAATCATTCAAAATACTTTATCTATAATAGAAAAGTTATCACATCACCGTACTTAATCTACAGTTTGGAAAAAAATACCCTAAAAGTATGACTCTACACTTATTTACTTGTGGTAGGTACATATGCTGAGAATATCCAGTTTATTTCTGTTCCTGTGTAAAATTACAACATGATATGTGAAACGTTACATCTTTGTTAGGTAATTTTTCAAATCAAAACTAATTTTACATTTCATAATTAAAATCAAAAAAAATAATAATGTTTATTAATCATTTAAGTCCTCAAGGATAGGATGATAAGTCATACATATAGATATAATATACAGGATGTGACATTTAACTGTGGACGGTCTACTACATACAAAAAATAATTACTCAATTTGAATATAAATGCATCACATTGAATATAACATAACTTGCTATATAAGCAAGAAGATCATGTATTTATATTGAGAATAAAATTTGTTTAGTTTTCCAAACCCATGAATTTATTAGACGAAACAATTTTTTAATTCAAATGTAATCAATATCTAAAATAATTATGAACATATAATATTTGCATCACAAAAATAATTATTTTAGATTTGAGTAAATAGATTTTCTCAACTCGAAAGTATCATATTTATGCATTAATAATTTATGTATATTTGATAGAAGTATATAAATGTATTATTTGAAGTATTGCCATTATTTGCTTCCAATTGATACTGATAATACTTACCTGCTTAATCTAAACATTTCTACTAATCAAGGGTAATAATTACCTACTAATTTTGTGTCTATAACACCAAAAAACCTCGGTAGGGGAAAATTAATACATAAAGAAATATTATGTAATTAAATAAATTTACTGTCATACTTTATAGTTTTACAATGTTTGGGAGAAGGAGCGTATCGGGGTACTCAAAGAGTGCGCACGGGATATTTGATGCCGTAGAGGTATAGATGTTATGGGTATCCGTCGTTGCGAACGGTGTTCTCTGGGATACTTCCCACTCAATGCCTGGGCCTGGTATCTAGTCGGCGCTGGTTGCTGATATAATTTCAATCAGTATAATAATTTGCTGGTATTACCTACTGAAAACTAATAACTAGTAAATACCTACATATGTTTGTTAATAAACACACCTACCATGTTCATATATATATCGACACAATGGCGCTGACTCTAAGTATTATTTCAAAGTTTTTTAAACCAGTAATCCTTTAATATTAGATAACACGTACGTACTTACCTTCGAATATTTTAATGGTAGGATCTGTGCATCAACCCCATTCCACCCCATTCTCTAAAGTAGCTGTGAAACGGCTAAGATATCCATTTAGAATTTACTTACAACTCACAAACCAACAACACTGTTCTCTGGTCAATCAAAAAGTGATGCCAAGTAAAGCGTATGTATATGCAAAACCCCCCAAACTCCCCTAAAAAAGAGGGAACCAATGACAGATAAGTTTTAGTGGAATAAATGGTGGAGTAAAAATTCGTTTTCAAATGTTTCCAATATTATGGCAATTTCAATTTGAATATTTCATGTTTTTCAGTACGAAACATTTAATAATTTCATATAGTAATTCATTATACCAAACGGATAAGGGATTTTATTTTGAATCTACAGACTTTCTCACTATGATTGCATAGATTTATTCGTTACAACAATAAAAATGTTCATTTGGAGGAAGCATACTTCAATGCAAATATTTATACTATTTGTTCTAAGAGTATATTGTGTTTTTCAGAGAATTTACTCTTAGTGTAGTTCAAAGATTTAAGTTCATTTAATATATATAAGTAAATCGATTTATGAATAATAAAAATATTAGATTGAAATAGATTTCTGATGTGTATTTACAACTAACATGCCCCTAACAGCCAGAAATATTACATAGATATTTTTAAAATATATATTTATAAATATTTTTTCGTGAGAAGTTTTTGAATATATTTTTCATATTTTTTTCTAAAATATAGATTAAAATATCAATTAAAATATTTATTGCCATATTTTAAAATTAATGTAAGCGCTATATTTTTTCTAAAATATTTGTAAAATAATTTATATGAAAATTGAGATTTTTTGCAATCCTATTTAATTTGTCAAAAATGAACTAAAAATTGTTCTTGGTTATTTAGAATGTATACGTCGATAACGAAAAGTTGAAACATACATAGAGTTGTCTAAAAGGCAAGACTTGTTTTTTCACACTCACCATACAAGTTAATAATCAATATTTTGGCATCTTTTAAGGCATACTGAAGGTTTATCAAATTTATCACTATTTTTAATTGAAATGTTATAAATAAAAAAACAAACGAATTTATTATCATTTATTTGAATAAGCCAATAAAAATGAAAAAATACTCATTTTTAAGTCTAGCCTTGGCCTGGTGCCGGTGACAACTCTATGGCTTTTTTTTCATATTCTTCGGCGTAGTGCCGCTCTCATGGCGTTTCTTCGTGCCTCTAAAACAATGCCAATTGTTGCCAATACCATGAATAAAACAACGTACAACATTATTAACACTGAATAATACACTTTTAGAGCATTTACAATAATGCGAGTGGTAGCTAACATTCTAATACCTTACGAATACTTATTTTTTACTTTATTTCATAACATTTGAAAACATCTACGTACAAACAATAAAACAACAACAACGTATTCTAACCTCTATTTGAGGTTATGACGCTTATCTACCGAGATGAATCTCTTAAGCAAATCAACTAGGCAATTTATCTGGTAGATACAGTACATATATGATGCATAAAATTCCTACAAATTAATATTATTAAACGATTTCTGTACATAGCGATATTGAGCATTCCATTATCTTATAAATGCCATGACATGTGTCAAAAATTTTGTTTACCTCGTAGTCACCACCAAAAACTAAACACACCGCAACAATTAATACACAGTAACCCTAATCTGCCCTAATCGTATACTATTATAAACTATAACATGTAACGGACAAACGAATGAATCGTTGATGATACGCACTGGCGCAATATGCATTCTATGTACCTAATCCATAGACGGCATAAACAATACTAAATCATATGACACCGGCAACGTATGAATAGAGGTGTTGTGTTGACGTTCGCAACTTACAAATATTACAAATAATATAATACAAAACGCAGATATATTTAATAGAAAAGTTGCAGCGCTCACTTAGATACTATAAATCATATAGATATATATTATCTAATTTAATCTTTAAACTATCATTTTAAATAGGTACATACCTACGTAATATGTATGCATATTTTTACCAATTTATATTATTGGTCTACGCACCAAATGTACAAAAGCAAAAATTCTTTTTTTATAATGAAATAAATATTACAAAAATACAAAAGCAAAATATTCTTGCAAAGTTATGAAAAATATGTCGAGAAAACATTTGCAATAAAATATTATTAATGCTACATAACATAAATTTTTTAAATGTTTTCCTAAATAATTTTCTATAATATATTTTATGTATATTATATTAATATAACTAATATTCAAGAAAGATTTAATATTTTTTAAATATTTATAAAATATGACATAAATATAGTTGGTCACTGGGGGCACTTATGCTATTGTAATATATAGGTTCTGTCGACATAAATTGTATAACAAAAGTGTGCATTTTGTTGTAAAAAAAATGGGATAACTTTCGTCAACAAATTTGTGGAAAATTTTAATACAAGTTCTGCTTGTCCCTATATGTTCAACAACTTTCATTGCAATTCCTTTCATCAAATTGCAATTATTTAAATGGGTATTGCTATAAGTAGATCTATTAATTGACGACATCCTGAAGAAAGTCATTACCAGCAGTAGGCATTTTTCACGGACATTCCGGATGTTAAATAAAAACGTATTAAGCAATTAACGATAATCGTTAGCATAGAGGAAATAACAACTGCAGTTCGCAGCTTAATAACGGGCAGAGATACTACTCCCAACTACCATGTATATACATGCAACTAAGTACCTATGTAATATAAATACATACATACGATAATAAATGAATGTGAACAACGAGAGAATAATTTATAAAGACAAAGGAAGATAATAAGTTCTGTAGAGGAGTGTACTCGTGAGTAATTTGTTGGCTATCCTGAAAGGTTTGCTTAACCCAAGATTAAAACTAACTGATAATTACATAATAACCACGTTCGGAGAGCCGGGCAACTGTTGTGGGATCATTAATAACGAAGAAAGAGACCCGTTTAGTAATTTATTTGTTTAATTACTGATCCATAACAATTAAAAAGATCAAGCGCTGGAGTAGGAGGAGTTTTGTATCCACACCGTGCAGTATTATACTATCTAAAACGAACACTTTCCCATCTTTTTTTCTTTAATGACCTTGCCCGTTTTAATGGCATTTTTACGTACCATTTATGCCGGTCGAATCTTAAATGAAAGGATTTTTGCGTTTCGAATTATGTATGTAATGTTCTTAGCAATGAAGCGCTCTTGTTGGATGCAATTTTGATCAATCATATCATATTAAGGGGAGGTTTACATATATATATATCGGAAAAGTCCAAAAACTTTGAGCTTTTTTTTTCAGACAAAGGGAAAGATATACGAAATACGGCTTTTTCTTAATAAATATATTAAAACTTGAACATTCAAAAAATATATTTTTTTTAATGACAAGACCACTATAACGTTCGCTATTTGTATCTAGGTAGCAATGTGCACAGAAAACACGGTCAAACTGCGTAAACTCTAGCATACGCAAAAGTGATCCGAAATTGAAAATAAAAAGAAGAGTTAGAAATATATTAAATTTGTTGGAGGTTATACCTAAATGTAACCAAATAAGTCGAAAGCAAACAATGTGGCAGATACCTGGACTTTGATTTGATTATTTTCTATTTCTTTTTTGTGTGTATGTGGATATAAAAATGTGGAATATTGCAATTTTTAGTATATTATAGGTATAACCTCCAATAAAAACTGTTTACATTAGAGTAATAATATTGAATACTTGAAGAACTAGAAAACTTACGCAGATTTGAAAAATCATGTTTCGAGAAAAACGCGTTCAAAGTTTCTCAGCAAAATTTTTTACAAATAGTTCAACATACACTTAGTCAGCTATTCCAGCACCATACATTAATCCTTCTTCTTCTTCATACTTCTGCATTTGCAAAAATTTGTTAGCTTCCTTTAGAAGCAGCACAGCAAGTTTTGCAGCGCTGGACATACTCTGCTCTGCTCGTGGTATGCGCTGACGATCAGAATTGATGACGAAATTTTTGGCATCAAGTCCTACTGCAATTCCCACCGCATTCATTATTTGTAATAAAAAAAAGTAACCTTTCATTGAATAAATTTGCGGCAATGTAGGTAGCAAGTTGAATTGTTTATGGGCCGCAGTGTAAATCTTTTGGAGCTAGTTTCTACACACATGAACTAAACGAGTCGTTTCAGTTTTGACAATTTTTTCCAATGCATCTCTGCAAGAAATCACTCTAGAAAAAACTTCATAAATCGGCCTAATAGCATCTTGATTTTTTTTTTGCAAAAGAGGGTCATGTATGAATGAAGCAAGCTCAACCTTGGCTTCTGCAACGCGCCACTTACACAGGCTGTCTACACCTTTTAGACAATAAATGTCGGTTGAACATTTATAATGAAATGTAGCCCAAATAGCTGCCTCCATTTTTTATGCAGAATCTGGATGTTGTCTAATTGCTAGTCCACAGTACACTATTGTTAAAGTATCAATAACTTAGTCAGTTTACCAGCGTCCTTTCTTCAAAGTCCACTCATTCTTTTTTGTACATCTCCAACGCTTTCTCTTTTTTTTTCTTGAACAGTAACATCTTCGTACGGCTAAAAATCACAAATTGCTTAAAAAGTTGTCTTGTCTCAGTCGCCTATACAAAATCGTGCGAAAATTTCTTTTAAGCCATCGCATCGACTTCCATTTTTCCTGTGCTACTCTGATGATCCGTAGTGCGGTTACCTTTGCCATTATATTGTAGACAGATTTTATAAGAAATTTAGTGTAAGCAAGTGCATCTGCAATAAATTGATATATTTTATTTAAGTAGTTTTCTAAAGCGTGGGAAAGTGTGTTTTAAGTAAAAGAAATATTGTTAGATCAGTTTCTTCAAATGTGCGTTTTATTTCGGATCTAATTGCTTTATATTATTTGTAAATAAAATAGCTACTCTGTCGTTATTTGTGATCCCGACTGCAGTGCATTTCTAATCATTAAAGACAACTATACATATACTAACAAACAATAAGTATGATATTTCGACCCGAGCAGCCCCGAGTCGAATATAGTATTACATCTAATATGCTCCGTTTGTGTTCGGTACACCCGCTCTTTTAATAAGCCGTAGCGACTTAAACAATGCGAATATTACGAAACCGCTTTAACCATGTATGTTATATATTTGGAGCTTTCAAAAAATGCAAAAAACCAAAAATCGATTTTTCCAGTCAAATACATGTAAACCTCCCCTTAAAGACGTGCAAGTTTTTAGCAATTTTTGCAAGAAATACTTCAAAAACTATTAAGAATAGGTATACCAAACCCTAGTATCAACACAGTATATTACAGTAAGGACATGTTCGCAAAAATCCATTGTTTTGAGTGGTCCGTTTTGAATAACCTTCAAGCCCAGCTGCCATTTTGTAAAGCTGTGCCGGGAATTTTCAAACGTGTAGAATAATTTATATTTTAAAGGACGTAGAAAATAGATTAAAAAAATATACAAATTTATGCGTTTTTTATTCTGATTTTGTTGCAAATATTTATGAACAGTTTATAGTAATAAAAAACACGATTCCAGTAAAATAATGTTTGATTAAGTGATACATATATTTGCAAGTGTTTTACCATAATTATATTCATATTCTTTCCTTTTTATGAAATAAATTTTTGTTTACATTTTTATAGTGTAAAAGATTCTACCAGGAATAAATATGTTGTGGTTCTTTCTCAAATAAATTAATAACAATGCAATAGCATCGGTGGAAGGGACTTTCAAATTTCTGACACGAATACACAATAACTTTTAATTAGGGTTCAAGAGTTATGACTATATCGTTCTGTACCATCCAAAGATTGTTCCTTTCTATTCGACTACTTCATTTCTAACATCCACCTGTACTGGTTTGTCAACAATAGTCCGGGGGTGCACAAGTGGATAGAGTTCAGACGTAGACTATATAATATCGAATTGTCTATAATGTGAATAAATGTGATTAAAATTTATACCAGTAGAATGCAGTTTAAACCAAAATCATATTATTTTAAAAAGTGAACATAAAATGAATTAGGTTAGTTACTGCGATAAATAGCAATCTAGCTTAAAATGTGTATCTAATAAATAAATTGATTTAATGTGACCTAGGAATCTCTGTACAACGATAATAGTTCTTCTTATTCATGTACTTTCTTAATTCTTGTCGTGTCATATATATTAGATTCATTCGGAAATCCCAAGAAACTGCGACCATCGTTAGCATCAAAATTTATCTTGCGAGAGTGACTGGCACTACAACATGATACCCATTGGTGTCTTCTTTCACGATAATTTGAGTTATTTCACTTAAACCTAACAATATAATATATACGAAAGTATGTAAATGTTATGGCCACTGGCCACCGATCTTACCTTTTACACAAGAATATCATAGTTCATTAAATGTTTTTAAAACTGCAGGGGTAATTCAAAACTAATAAAATACGTAAAATAAAATAAAAACACAGTAAATCATATAGATTAAACGGAGGAGTAAACTAATTTGTGTAGATACGAACGTAAACAATAACAAACTGCCATTTTGGGAAGCTGTTGTTTGTGTGAAGTTAGGTTTGGAAATCTGGACCGCTATAACTCCTCTCTTGTCCTCACTCGATGTACTCTGGTATCAATCGATGTAGAATTTTACGCTGCATTCAGTGCTGTAGTAAAAAAATACCATGTTCCATTTGAAAGAAAAAAGTTTTGTTAGCTTAAAAGTCTCCACATTGGAGTCGCGTTTTTGAAACACCCTGTATGTGCTTCAGTGATTATTGCTATAACATCTTATAGCTACGTCCTTGTATTTACATCGACTTTAGTAGAACCACTAAATACTCTGTAAACTGTCTCATGAAATATTTGATTTTATTTGAAAGAGTGCAAAAGTCAAAAAAATCAACGAAAATGAAAATATCTTAGAAACGGTCGGGTTTAGGGATAGGGAACCTTCATATAAGCTAGTTGCAAATGACTCGCCAAATTCATTAGATCGATAAAAATTATACCATTCCGTCTAAAATAAGAAAGTTGATATCAACACCACCCAACTGTATACCGAAAGTGCTATAAAGTTGAAAATATTTTCCTTAAATAGATCACAGTAGGCCATGACTACACTGCAAGTTTCAAAATCAAATTTTACTAGAAGTTTAAAAAAATCTAATGTCCCAGTTCGGTGGGACACCCTGTATATACGTAATACATACCTAACTTTTACTAAGCCTAACAAGTTTGCATTTTTAACAAAGCGCCATCTGACATCCAGTTGAACATTTAAAATTCAAAATTTTTCAACCGCGTTAAAATGAATATGGACCAATATATATTGCTACTTTTACACACAATCTTCATAAAATTATTCACGATATGGTCGCAATAAAGTATTAAATGTTACCATCTTCGTTAGTTCAATGGTTTGCAATTTATTGCAAGAACGAACATATAGGTAGCATACCTTAATGAAAGGTGTACAACAGTGATTGAATTACCGACTTAGAGGGCGTATATCGAAACTCTGATTTCTTAGGAGGGAATCGAGAATAATAATAATAATAATAATAATAAATTTATTGCCCAACAGTGTTTCCACCAAATAAGGACAAAAAAAACATACAATAAACAATACAAACTTATGAGTACTTAAAAATACATTAGATTAACTAAAAGAAAAAATAACAAGAGCAAAAGTGTGCATTACAGAAAAAAAGAAGGTAAAAAAATTACTTAATATACTAAAGGTACGCATTTACCAAACTCTTTATTGTGCAGTTAAAGATATCAATCAAAGGGGTAATTTTATTATATGTTTCACAAATAAATCTTAAAGGAGCTTTAAATAATAGATTAGAGTGCGGCGTGGCAACGTAGAATGTACAAGAACAACGCGCGGATTGCCTTGGCACAAGAAATGATAATTTATATAATATAAGGGGACTTGAGATTATGCCATGAACAACACGAAATAAAAACTTGAGCCCCTGTATAGAACGCCTCGTCTCTAGAGCTTGTATTTCAAACATTGCTAACAATGAGGTTTGGGGGAAGCCACGTTCAGGATACACACCACACGTTCGAAGATACATATATTTTAAAAATTTTCGTTGAACATTTTCAAGAAGATTTTTATAACTGTCATAGTAAGGGTTCCACACTACAGCCGCATATTCCAGTCTCGATCGCACCAAGGTATTGAACAATGAAAGGAATAATACTTGAGACACGATACTGATTAAAATTAATTTGCTCTTGGAATGCTAGAGACGTTTAGTAGGCATGAACTCACATTTCTATTCCCTTTTCTGCTTGTATGGTGATTCCTTCATAATGGACCATGACCCCCATTGCCATGGTGGCATTCTTACTCTTAATTGCTAAGGTATTTTATTTTGATGTTTTTTGGTAATCACTAATGCTTGATATCAATCTTATTATTTTTAATATTACTTTTACTGCAATCCAATTTAAGATCTTTTATAATGAATGAATAAAAATGTCATTTAGTTCTATTATATTTCATTCTGTTTTGCGTTTGTTAATTAAGATTATTTAATTTCAGATTAGCTTAGTGGTGTTATTTTATGTTATATATTGTTACGAACTCCTCTGCAAAAATATATATAATGTCTAAGCAGAATAAATTATTATTATTATTATTATTATTATTATTATTAATTATTATTATTGCAATCCAATTAGCAGCTTTATTTAATTGGTATTACTCAACAATGAATTAACGAATGAAATGCGCTTATTGCATCAATCAATTAAATTCATTATTTTAATTACAAGTTCACTCTAGAACTGTGGCCTTACATTGATTGTATTGATACTTTTCTTGATTCTTCTAACGCAGTTCATACATAAAATTGATAACTCGCGGTCATTCAGTAAATCAAGTAACGCTGTTAAAATAAAACTTAGTGTTCGTTATAACAATAACATATTTCATAGAGTCAATCAAGCTATCATTTCATTTTTATTGATTTATTGCTCAATAAATTTATCACTTACTTACTTCTTACAGTGTATGAAGTGTTAATGCCGCTTTACAGTTCGTAATTTTTTTATTGCGTGCAATAAAAATAGCGCATGCTCTATTGCGTGCAATACACAGGCACACGCAATCCAAGTAAAATGGCACTCAGCTGATCGAAATCCATTGAATGCGCATGCGTTATTTTTATTACATGCAATTTTTATTGCACCAATAAAGAAAATGCGAACTGTAAAGTGGCCTTAAGGGACGTGCTTAGGTTAAGTCACTGTTAGTATACAGGGTGTATCAAATAAAAAAGTAAATTTTGCTTGGGTGTAAACTACACGACATATAAATCACAAACCCACCGAAACTGGATTTCATCATTACAAAATTAAAAAAAGTAAAATTTAGAGTCAAAAATTCTTTAGTCCGGGTCTGATGCAAGGACATGTCATGTTAAGCACCCGCTAAACGTGGTATTATGTATAAATACATTGCATCATTTAGTATTATTCTTTAATGTATGCCGTAAGTTCATTTAACGTCTTCTGAATAAATAAAGCCCTTGTAAAAATAGCAAACTGAGGCATTTTCAATTTCTTCTTTTTGTAAAATAAACATTCCTTTTTTGTTAAGAGCATTCTACGTAAGTCTACAAGGTATTATTTTTAATATCCTGATAAGACGTTCGAGTTTCACCGGATAAGCGACTTCAGTAGTTACAAAAAACGTAAATATTTTCTTTTGCTTTGTCGAATCGAGAGTTATTGTTAATAAACGGTACCACATGAATCTGAGTTATTTCTTTTGGATTTATTTATCATATAACGCAAAATGAATTGAATCGAATTACACAGAAATAAATGTAGATACAGAAATTTAAACACGCCTTTTTACTATGATGTCGCGCGAAAATGAATCTATACATTCCGCGCTTTTGTGATGCATCAAGCTTCGATTTTCTTTATATGAATCATGATGGTCCTGAAAAGGATCGTTTTTTCGAGACGGGAAGAATTTAAATAAAATGTTGGAAGTGGCTTGCACTCCAAGCGGCGATCCACACAAAACTAACAGCGGTAATGGCTGAATGATAGTGGTATATGGGGTATACTCGGGACAGCATTTAGGTTGGGCACAGGTGCGGCTCTAGCCCACGGCATTTATAAATATTTTTTTCTCGTTAATGCTTACAGATAGACCCTGTGCGTTAAGACTTTTTTGATTGTATATGATTACGCGTAGGATTATATATTTACCTCTATATCTGATACACCCTGTATAGTACCAACTTTTCAAATTTTACGAAAGAATATAGTCTAGATCAAGTTTTAAAAGAAGTATTGTTCTTATGGACTATATGCGTCCCTTTCAATTTCATACTCGTTTATATGTATCTATCTTTTTCTATCATGGGGATTGTTGCCAGATTATTTGGTGGCTGTCGGTCAGAGATAATATAGCTGTTGGTAATCATTTACTGTACCTGTCATTTGTCAATTTCGATTATTCTGTGTCTCTAGAGTTTACCCCAGTTTTTTATTTTAAACAGATCAGTTTTTATAAAAAAGCTACTATCGCCGTCATTTGTATTATCTGTTGTAAGTCCCTACAATAAAGCAGCTGTTATAATCACATGTAATACAAAGGTGATGTATTCGTAAAATTGGAGTATGGAATCTTACAGGCGAAGGCGAAAGGGCGAAGTGTATTCGTCGAAGGAAAAGCAAATGATCCTAAATTCCTTTACATATTTTGCCAAAAATATGAATGTTTCTAAGGCCGTGGAGGAGACAAGTAAAGCGCTTGGTTCTGGCAAAAGAATGGTGTATTCTGTTCGCAATGAAAAAGGAAACCATCCAGTGGCAAAGCTTACAAACGTAGATATCTTGAAACCTACCCGCAAGAATTCTCGTTTAAAAGTATATGATGAACACATTCAGACACTTACTTGTTAGACGTAAAGTTCATAGCTTTTTTCTAAGAAATATTCCGCCCGCGATGGCCATGATACTAGTTGCAGTAAATAGTGAAGAAAGTTTACCCAATTTTTCGAAAAATACGCTCTACAGGTTTTTACTTGACATTGGTTTTACATCCGAGAAAATTGGAAAGAAAGTAATGTTGATAGACTGTGATGATATTATAAGATGGCGACATGATTATTTACGTGATATTAGGAGGTATCGTAACAAAGGGAGAAACATTGTTTTCACTAACGAATCGTGGGTAAATACGGGACACTTTGTAAAAAAAGCATGGACTGATAGCACAGTAAGTACGTCTAGACAAGCATTTCTGCAAGACTTAAGTATTGGTCTAAGAGCACCAAAAGGTCGTGGTCAACGTTATGCCTTAATTCATGCTGGCAACGAGAGGGTTTTGTTCTGGGTGCTGAATATAATTTCTTATGTAAAAAAATACTCTTGATGCCCACGATGAAGTTTGTGCGGAAATATATGAGGATTGGTTTTTCAACTATCTATTACCTAATTTACCTGCTCATTCCGTCATAGTTCTTGACAATGCGCCCTACCATAGCCGGATATTAGAAAAAATACCTACCACGAGCCGGAAAAAGGAACAGTGGTTGACCCAGAAAAATATTTTTGTTGAGAAAAGCTTATTGAAACGCGACTTACTTGAAATTGTAGCACAACAAAAAAGCAAGTACAATAAATATGTAATCGATGAACGTGCTGCTCAACTGGAGTATATCTGCCGTTTGAAGATTGCCGCCATACCACTGCACTTTAAATCCCATTGAATGGTATGGCGAAGGTTAAAGATTATATCAGGCACAATAATTCGGAATTTAAAGTGCAAAATATGCCTCTGCTCATTTAGCAAGGATATGAAAATGTTTCTGTAGAGAATTGGCAAAACTATATATAATAGTTATATAATGTAGTATTTAGCAAAATGGTTTTAATTTTACCCATTTCAGTTGAGGAAGGTATGTGGCGATTGGATGAAATGCAAGATGAACCAAAAGAATTTATTATTAATTTAACATCGACCTCATCGTCATCTTCCTATTGGTCTTCCGACATTAGTTAATCGTGTTATTAATGATTATAGAAATGATTTTAATTTGTTGTGACATACTCTGTAATATTTGTAAATATATTAAACATGTATGTAATATCTATGTATGTTTTCCCGAAATAAATACAAAACCATAAAATAAAACATTCTATTTATGTTGTGTATTTTGATATGGTATAAACAATAATACAATCATCATCATCAATATTCTATGAATTTTTATGTTAATGGGAAATAACTTAACCAATAAATACAAACGGCAAACAAAATTCACTGAATTGACATTTATTAAGCGTCAACCTGAAATTCGTCAAGTTATTCAAAGCGACAACATACGAAAAATTAAATACTTAAATAGATTTGGCATCGTTGGGTACTATCTCCATAAGAGTAATACTTCCTTCTCAACGTGAACCAGACTATAGTTAGTATGCTTTTTAGGCTACAGTTTGTCATAGGACACTATATTTCAATGTCAAATCTAAGCTAATAATATTTTTTTCTAAAATTCACTGTTGTAGTCCTTCTATAATTTCCTTATATTTAAATAACTTCAATGGTTGCCATATTTAATAAGAAATACGCACGTTTGTTTTTTACCTAACTAACAACAGAAGAATAGTTTGTTGCTTTAATAGACGACGGATTGTGTAATAACACAAACAGAAAGGATTGGCGTGAATTTAAACGATTTCTTTAAAACAGCGTAATTAATAAGACCCCACCGGGTGAATAGGTTAATTTATAACGTTGCCTACAATGTGCTGTTCAACAAAAGAGAGAACAAGCCAACGGGTAACTCGATACTCGATAAAATATCCTACTCACTTGGAACGATCCATACAATTGGTTACTTTACATAAAATAAAAATCAATTACACGGGCAACATTTAACATATAGGTACACCCAGAACGTTACAAACGGATATTCCTCGGAAAATAAAGTCGGTATTAAAAACAGACCAACACAGTGGAGAGCTTTGAAGAAAAAAAAAATGAGAAAAAAATAACACGTCTATAAACGAAGAAATAGTGAACGTACTCAAATCGTATCGACGAATCAATAAATTATTTACATACAACATGTGGATCCCTCGTGTCTGAAGTGACCATAAACAGAGAGAGTTAGGTGTGCTAATGGGATATCGATAATTTATGTGTCATTAGGGAACTTGTTTCTCTTTTAATGTATGTGCATATATTTGTAAATTTGTGCTAATTATTATTATTAATCGGCAAGAATTAATTATAATGTTTTAGAATCATGTATATTTTAAGATTTATTATCATTATTTACCTAAATTCCTATTTCTAATGTTTCATACCGATAATATAAGAATCTATAATTTAGGCTTATATTTTTTTATGTAATATCGTGTGCGCGTATAACTATAGTCAATCGATGACATAAATCTTCTAGTTGTCATTGATTGTAATTAGGACCTTCGTTTCACTATTTTATTGAGCTCTTTAGCTACTAGGAAAGAAAAGAAAATCCAAAAACAGAGATTATATTCATTCCTTTGAAATTGATATCCCAAAGGGTATAAAAATGAGTTTTATAGTATATCTACAGTTGTTATTACTTTTGTAAATGTTCATTTTTAATATCTATAACTTCTAATGTGTGTGTTGAGCGCTGGAAGGAATTAATGCAGAAGCTATGAGTCATATAGTAATAATAATAAAAAATCACAAATCAATAATTAAATGGACTTATAAAATCGTCAATCGTTGATAAATATTAATCTCAATAATTTATTTTTAAATGCTCAGGATCGTTAAAAGATATTCGAATAACGATATCTAGATATAATCACTTACCTTGATTGAAATCAAATTGAACTTATTTGTCGTCTTTCAAATTGTGACTTTTTTACAGTGTGACCACTATGTGAACTGTACAAATTCCTGTTTATCTATTTAGAAGGGTAAGTATATGTCGCCAAATCCCAATTATTGTCGACAGTAAAGTGTTGTGTAAAGAAATAGTCGTTTAATCAAGAAAAACGCAGTTATTCTCAGGTAAAATTTAACTCGTATATTGTAAAACAAATAAATCTCAGATAACAATTTAAGGTTTACACAAGCTTTTTGAAGGTTGCCTCGACAAGGGAAAAAGCTTGTCGGTAAGTTTGTCATTGACAATGGTGTAATTTTGTTGCAAGATTATGACAAGGTTGCTAGTTGACACAGGACAAGGTTTTCATAAGCTTGTCTGTAAAAGAATATGACAAGGTTAGAATGATAAGGTTTTCATAAGCTTGTCTGTAAAAGCATATGACAAGGTTAGAATGACGAGGTCTTCATAAGCTTTTCTGTAAAAGCATATGACAAGGTTTTCATAAGCTTTTCTGTAGAAGCATATGACAAGGTTAGAATGACAAGGTTTTCATAAGCTTGTCTGTAAAAGCATATGACAAGATTAGAATGACAATGTTCAACCAAGCTTTAGACAAAGCTTGTACAAACCTTGATAAAAGCTTGCAACAATTAAAACAAAATAGGAATTGTGTATTTTTTTCTTTTTTAGGTCATAAAAATATGGAAATGTGCATTAGCAACGACGTTTCGTTTTGAATTTCAAAAGCTTTTTCAAGATATATGTAAAAATATAAATTGTAAATGGTGTAAATTGTAATAATTTTTTTATTTATTTAATAAATGACAAAATCATAATACAAAATTCATAGTAAGCAAAACATTGCTCACTATGAATTTTCAATATATCTTGTGTTTTATTTAAAGATTGCGTTTCAAAATAGTATGTTTTGATTATTGGTTGTTGGTAGAATATGAAAAATTAAATTTTGTAATTAAATAGATCTTTAAAAATAGTGGGCCGTATTATTTTCCCTTCATTAAGCGTTAAAGACTGTGTTTAGAATTTTAACGACTTTTATTAATTTTTTGTTATTATTTTCTCTTTGTCTAACGAGTTAGAGAATGTTGTTAAAATCTAATTAAGGCAATATTTTAAACAACAGAAAGCGTTCTTAAAAATATTATTTAGTTTGACAATTGGCTAAATAATAAATTACTGACAGTTAATATGGGAGATATTGGATGAAATTGAGTTAATTGATAATAATATGGATCCTTTTGAGGCAGGAACCGTATTTATCAATATAAAGTCAAGAGAAAATCCATTTGAAGGAGAATTTAAGAGAAGATACAGATTGACCAAGGATACATCGCATTACGTGATAGATTTGATACATACGCGAAGATTTAAATTTTGTTTATAACAGAGTAGTGGACGTCAGCGTAGAACTTCAGTTCTTCACGCGTTATCTCTAACTCTGATTTTAAATCCGGAAACTGCGCCAGAAACCAGATATAATGCTGCTCATAAGGGCACCAGGGTAAAAATACAATGCTGTTTCGGTCAGTTCAAAAACATGTTTAAAGCGCTTATGAGAGGTTTTGAAATTAAATTAGCAAGGTCTAAAATATGTATAGCATACCAATTTGAACACCTTATGCAGAACTAATACGTATCTTATATTTTTGAATGTTGTTTTGTTTAATAAAAGCCTTTTAACTTCAACAGCTTGTAACTTGAAAACAGAAGCAATCGGACTTAGTGTATTAGAACTTTTTTTGTTATTTCTTGGTCCTCTATCACATATTGCTATGCATTGCAATTTTCTTCTATGTCACCCTGTATACATATTTAGATTGTGTTTTCATATTTATACAGAAAATATTATAATGGAATCTGTTATACCTATTTAGTGTAGAGCGACCAGCCAGCAAACCTACTATAGTTTTCGTATCTTTATTCAGTAGATCTATAGTAAACTCAGGCCTTTGTTCCTCTAAGAACTCTTTTGCCTCTTGTCCCGGTGATTTTAACCACCACCCTCTGGACTGATTAAGTGTCCATTTGTTGATGGATTTTTTAATTTGCAATTTGGTAGTGCCGAAACAAGCGCCAGAGCTCCAACGAATGACCTTGACGAACTTCGCCTGGCCAGCTTGTCCGCCGCCTCATTTCATCTCACGCCCGAATGGCTAGGAACTCAGGCCAATATTAGGTCTGTTCTGTTTTGGTTCTCACTTTGGACGGTCCTATTACCGTTCAGAGCAGTAGACCAGCACAGATCATGACCTTGTCGTGTAGTGGGAACCAAAGTCCAAAGTTGGAACCAAAACAGACCTATTAATTCTCTTTGCGAAACTGAGTTGGAAAAATCACGACCAGGGCTATGCAACTATTCTGGCGCTGCAGGAGGGTTGCTGGCAAAACCTGGGGATTAAAGCCGAGGGTGATCCAGTGGCTATATAGTGCCGTAATAAGACCAGTAATAACATACGGGGCAGTAGTCTGGTGGAGAAGGACAGAAGTGTCCTCCGCAGTGAAACTGCTAACCGCTGTTCAGAGACAGGCGTTGCTGGGTATCACTGGTGCAATTAACAGCACAGAGACCATCCTCCCCCCGCTGGAGCTTTATGTAGATCCAGCAAGGACAGACCGTATATTTTGAGCCCAGTCCTAATCAAAGGATATCTATAAGCCTGGGGAAACATACAACGGTCTTCCAGGCAGAGGTATCCGCCCTTGCAGCCTGTGCAGAAATAATTGCAAAAGGGGGTTGCATGAGGAGGAAAATTAATATAATGACCGACAGCCAGGCTGTCATTAAGGCAGTCTCAAACCCTGTAACTAGGTCAAAACTAGTTGGAAACTGCAAACTATCCCTCAATACACTGGCACGAGACAACACGGTGTCTCTGATTTGGGTGCCGGGACATGAGGATATAAAGGGCAACGTAATAGCCGATGAACTAGTCAAGGAGGGCTCTAAGAGACACTTCATGGGTCCAGAGCCCATATGTGGGATCACTAAGGATTCCGCAAGAAGGGAGATCTGGATCTGGTTAGATAAAGAAAGTACAAAGAAATGGAGGTCGACCGAAGGTCAACTCCATACCAAAACGCTGATAGGGGATGGGGATGGTAGTTTCTTGATAACTACTCAAGCGCGCAGTAAGAAAGAGTTAAAACCATTACTGGGTTGGTAACTGGACACTGCCCTCTGAAAAAGCATCTGTACAATACAGGCCGTGTAAGCGAACCGTGTGTGTAGAAGATGCGAACTACAGGAGAAACGAGTTTACATGTAATCTGCACTTGTGAGGAACTTGAGGTACTTAGGCAGAAGTACTTCGGGAGAGATCTATTGGAGCCCTTGAAGGTCCTCAAGCTTCCACTAGGCAAGATACTGCTGGGTTTTATAGAGAACACCAAGCTGCTCGAGTGGAAATAAGAGAATCAATAGGGATGGTACAATGAGCACCTTGCTCAAGTGCCCGGACATCAAGTGCCCACCCTAACTTGAATGAATGAATGAATGAATCCCTTTGAGTACCCACCTCATTTAAGGTGCTTACGCAGTCCCAAATCAACTAAGTGTTCACACTTATGGAACTCATCGCTTTAAGTGTGGACTGACTGTCAGAGAAAATAGCGACGCTTTTATTTGGCTCGGTTCTTTGGCTTTCTACTTCTCCGACAATTTAGGAATGCTTGCTTTCACTTATAAAACAAAAACTTACAGAAATTTTGAGACGACTGGCGAATAATTAATCCTAATTGTTCCCTTCACAATACCGTTGGGCCATTGTAAAATTCACATGGTGGTATTCGCACTATTAGTGTATGTTGTATGACATGTCGTACATCCATTCGACAAAGGAATTGTTTCAAGTATGTAGGCGCTTTTACACCACGCTATTTATCGATCGTTATTTTACTTAATTAACCTGACACCTTCACTAAGGTGTTACCATTCCAGGTTTTAATAAATTAAAATTTCTGTTATGTCATAAATGAAATGCTGGTGGGCATACCGACGCGAATTGTCATTTGCATACCAGTCGTATCCTACCATATATACTATATACGACTGTTATCGTGAATATACGTACTAATAATACAAACATTACCGGTGCATGCGTATGTATATATACGTAAATAGCTTTGAAGAGACTGCATGTGTTTGTTGCACGGGCCGTGAAAACACTTAATAATATTGAGTGTAAAGAAAGTGTATAGTTTGCCATTTACCCGTATAATTGTAATTGCTTGAATTGCTGTGGATACATTCATTTACACGTTGGAAATTAATTAATTATACTTAGGTGGTTTGAAAGTGCATATTGAAAGTTCACAGTTAGCGTAGTGCATTATAGTAATGTGAAAAACGGTTACAGTTAATGCTATGTCTAGGTTAACAATTTGATATTGATAAAAATGCATTGATAGAGAAATATACCGGACTTTCATTTCAAAACTAGCCACCCGAAATAACTGTTGAAATACTTTGTATTGAAGTTAATAAGAGAAACAGGTCGATTTCGATTTAGAAGAAACCAGTTTTACACATATCTGCGACTCAGTAATATCAACCCCTAATCGGTACACTGAAAAACCCATTTCCCAAAATCTTTGTTTAAATATGTGCAAACAAATATATTGTTGGGCGAAGCAAATAATTTTGTTAATAAAATTTGTTTTTTTTAATATTTATCTTTAATAGAATTAAACAACTAAATATTTTACTGAATCAAAAAGTTTTATTGGGTCAAATGTATGTAATACTTAAAATAAATAACTAATTATTTCATTGAAATAATGAGATATACAGTGTGTTAAAAAAAGGTTGTCGGATGTGTTACCCAATTATAGTACTGGTGGTACTAAACAAAAAAGTCTTAGTCAACATGAGTCCGCAATTCAACTGTTTTTGACGTATAGTCGATTGCATATTTTAAAATTAAAAAAAAACATTTTTCGGTTTTGAGAATAGTTCTCTTTGTCAAACAACTGATTGTGACTTAAAATTAGTTCTGTCAGACATCTGTCATCAGATTATTTATCATTTGCGTCAATTTTTTTTTGTTCTCAAATTATGCATAAGTACACAAATGCAGAAATGACCGATATGCATTTTATGTACGGTCGTGCGAATGGTAATGCCACTGAAGCACGGCGTATGTATGTCGAAGAATTTCCAAATCGTTGTTACCCGAGTGATAAGATTTTCTCAAGACTTCATATCCGGCTGTCCGAAACTGGTTCATTTAACATCATGGTGGTTCTGGTAGCTAGATCAGTTTCTTCTCCGCGTAGAATTAGATATTTTGAGACGGGTAGAAGAAACCAAATATTAGCACCCGAAGACTTGCCGCAGAACTGAACGTCAGTCTCCTCTCATTTGGAGAATTCTGTGGGAACAGCAGCTCTATCCCTACCACATTCAACGCGTGCAAGTTCTTGCCCTCTCGATTATGATGCACGTAGGGTTTTTTCCATTGGGTTTTATGAAAGCTGGCAGAACTCCTAATTTGCGACTCAGATTTATTTAGTGACGAGGCTGGTTTACAAGAGACGGAATATTCAATTTTCATAACAATCACGTCTGGGCAGATGAAAATCCCCATGCTGTTATTGAACTGCATCACCAAACCGTTTTTCGCTAATGTTTGGCTTGCTATTTTTGGAGACTGTTTAATTGGTCCAGTATTTCTCCCTAATCGTTTAACGGGACAAATATACTTGGATTTTTAAGAAATGAATTACCCGTTTTGTTGAAGACGTGCCACTTTTTAACAGATTAAATATGTGGTTTATGCACGATGGAGCTCCTGCGCATTTTCCATCGTAGTTAGAAGTTCTTAAATCAAGATTACAACGAGAGATGGATAGGACGGGTGGACCAACAGCATGGCTCCTGGCCCCCTGACCTGACACCTCTAACTTCTATGTTTGGGGCATCTAAACAATTAGTGTACGCACGATCTATAAACAATTTGGAAGACTCAGGCACGAATCGTAAATTGTTGCGAGGAATTCGGAGGACTCCAGGAATTTTCGAAAGATGCGTCGATTTTCATAAGAAGGTGTGAAGCGTACTTAGAATGAACGGTGGACATGTAGAACAATTTATAGTTTACTTTAATAAACATTTGTTTAATATACATTGCGATCAGAATTTCTTTGAAATTATATATATAATATATCAAAAGCAGTTGAATTGCGGACCCATGTTGACTAAGACTTTTTTGTTTATTTCCACCAGTACTACAATGGAGTAAAATATCCGACAACCTTTTTTTAACACACTGTATATGTTTGGTTCAAATAAAATTTTGTAAAATTGATCAAATGGAATATTTACTTCAAACAATAAATTTTATTGATTCAAATAGAAATAACACACAGAAGAACATAACATTTTGTTGAAACAATTAATTTTATTTGCTTATTTGATATATATATATATTTTTTATAGTAACAATGTTTTTGTTTTAAGTAAAATATACTGGGTGAGTTTTTTATCTTGAGACAACGGAATATCTCTAAAACACTGCATCAAATCAAAAAAAGATCTTAATAAAATTTGTTATAACGTACACTCAGAAAAATACTTGTGTTAATGTAACGAAAACTTGTTTGGATCTACTATAATTTTTTGGTGTATATAGTCAAACATGCTCTTTTGTTGAATCAACAAAAAAACACCTTTTTTTTGTTTAACTCAACATTTGTTTATTTTCAATCCTACATTTTGCTTAATTTAAAAATATTTTTTGTTCAATTTAAGCTATTAATATAATTGGAAAAACATTATGTTAATGTTAGTGTGTAATACACGTGTGTGAAGTGTGAACAGTAAAGACGCGTCGGCATCAGCGTGTAAACCAAATTCAACTTCAAATGAAAACTATGTAGATAACATACAATTTTTGTGGTTAATTTAATTAAAAAAATTCAAAAATAAAGATATTGTCGAAATAACAATTCTAGTGGTTATGATTAATCAAAACTCTTTTATTAAATTAATAAATATAGCGTTCTAAATATCAGAAACAATAATTCTAACAAAATTTTATTGTTAATTCAACCATAATTTCCAAAAATAAAATTTTGTTTGATTGCTGATGCAGTTTTTGTTTGAAACTTTTTTTGATTCGTAACAGATTGCGCTGTAATCGAAAAAAAAACATGATTGTGAACGTCTAGAAAAAATACACAAAAAAGAGAAGCAAGCAAACATGTGTACAAACATTTGTATTTTTTAAATTTTCTAACCAAATATTTTGTTTCAATCACTATTGACTATTCTTCTATATACTGTCAGCGCAGTGGTAAATACAATAATTCACATTAAGTTCGCCTTCAATTTCCAAGAGAATAAGAAAATCTGATTTAATTTTAATTCACAAAAATGTAAAACAATTTTTTGAAGAAGATTTTTTATCAACAACCACCTCATCTCCATGAACACCTAGTCATTTATTTTAGTACGAGCTACTTTGAGTCTCCATCCCTGAATAAGTATCGATACCAAGGAAACTACGATAACTGAAATACTATACAGTTATCGTACGATGAACATACATACCTAATCACCACGATTTCGATGCAAATTTATTATACCCCGATATATACTGGATTTGCTTTATTTCGCATTTAATTTGTTAAAGATGGTACATACACAAAATAATAACACACATTTAACATAGCAATATATAAGTTTCTTATTTCTCTAATTGTCCAGTGAAAATATTAGTCTGACAAGACTTAGGTACACACCTTTGTCACTCAAGTTATGACTTACTACATCATATTTTATCAAAATCCACGGGGTCTTGTTTCCTTTCCGTAACCGTCAGCCATAATAATCGTAATGGTCGCATTGAGTTGAATAACTTTTTTTTTTTAAGGAAAAACACATTTAAATATTTTTAGTGTATGATGTATAATGACCTCAAGCGGCAGTTACTATTTTCACATTCCGCAAACGTGAGTAAGCACGTCTTTATTCAGTGCGTATCTAAGGTGCGGTAAATGTGGGCACTTTACATATAGTAAGGTAATAAAAAGGAATTCCAAAGAGAGAAATTAGCGACATTTTTTTTCTTATTCGTACGTGCAACCACGAAATTGTCGCGACTTATACGTATCACGATACCCATGGGGTCAGCAACGCGTTGAATTTGGCACTACGTAGCATTATCTCAGGATCTTGTTAAACCAAAGATATTTAAAATTTCTTATCCAATTTACCCGAATAATATTTCATTTTGCTTCTTCTGTTAAGCAAGCAGGAGAAAGTTTAATAAAGAAGATTTTAAGTGTCCAGAAATAACAGCTACTTTAGAGCTATCGCTCTTATGGTATGAATTCCTTAAGACAAAGATACAAATTCCTTTAACCGTATTTCTTTGCTTTAAATCAATATTTGTAATACAAAAAAAAAAAAATCTAAGTAGTAGCATGCCTAGTTTATTCATTCAGTCCTAACAAATACTTAATTTTGTGCCACAATTTGTTGTGTAATTGATATTCTCTTGTAAATACTAGAGATGAGTTTGGACAGACACAATTATCTGTTAAATATTATCCTTAGTTACTATGAAACAATATACAGGCATGCGACAAACTTTAAAACCTGATTCCTGAGGTTATTTTGATCATAAAAGTTCATATAAGTACATATGTCCAAAACGGTTTGGTTTTCAAGTTATTAAATGTTTAATAATAAATTATGAACTATGACTAACACGATATAATATCACAGTTGGTTCTTCAAAAACTATTATGTTGAGAGGGAATTGTTTATTTGTCATTTCAATATTTGTCAATACTTGTCAGAGTATTCATTCAGTTTATTGCCAGTTTCTGTTTTCTAAAATAAATTACACGAATGCTGAGATGTGTGATATGCATTTCGTTTACGGTCCTGCCAATGGAAATTCACGTGCTGCTAGACGTCTTTATGAAGAACGATACCCGAACCATATTATCCAGCATCATTCAATATTTGCCCGTCTTCACCAACGTCTTAGTGAAACGGGAAATTTAAAAAAAACGGACGGCTGATAACTGGCACCCATCTACAGTGAGAACTCCACAAGTTGAAGGAATGGTACTAAATGAAATTGAGGAACATCCTACTACAAGCCCCAAAAAAAATTGCGTTTCCTTTAAACATTAGTCAGGCCACAGTTTGGAGAATATTGAAAGATCAACTGTTGTATACATATCACATTCCACGGTGCAGGCACTTTTGCCGGCAGATTTTCCGCAAACAGTGGCTTTTGTCAATGGATGCAACACAAATCGCACAAAATCCTGACTATTTGGCTCAAATATTCTTCACCGATGAGGCTACTGTCTCTAGAAACGCGATTATTAATTTTCATAATAATCACATATGGGCCGAAAAAAATCCGTACGAACTAGTGAATGCCCGTCATCAACATCAATTCTCTGACAATGTGTGGGTCGGAATTGATGGAGATCACTTGATAGGTCCTCATTTTTTATCGATGCGGTTAAATGGCGAGGTATACCGCAATTTTCTTGAAGAGGAGCCACCCCTACTGCTGGAAGAAGTTCCGTTGCAATTAAGATTACAAATGTATTTTATGCATGACGGTGTTCCAGCGTATTTTAGTTTAGTTGCTCGCGAGTTTTTGGACAAAACGTATCCAGATCGGTGGATAGGACGGGGAGGTCCACAACCGCGGCCTCCTCGGTCTCCAGACTTAAATTCTTTGGACTTTTTTCTCTGGGGTCACCTTAAAATCATTAGTTTATACGACTCCCATTGAAAATGTCGATGAACTGAAAAATCGTATTATCGTTGCTTTTCAAACAATTCGAAATACCCCTGGTATTTTAGAACGGACTCGCCAGTCAATACGACGGAGAATAGAGACTTATATTGCAGTTGGGGGGCGGCGATTTTCAACAGTTAGTATAAGTTAATTGTTAATTGTTTTACTAATTATTTTGTTAATTTATAATAAAAACATTAATTATGTTAACTTACTATTAAATATTGTACAACTTTAGAACTAAGCGATTTTGGACATATGTTCTTATGAACTTTTATGATCAAAATAATCCCAGGAATCAATGCTTAAAGTTTATCGCATATATTGAGAATCACCCTGTATATAAAAGAACATAATCCGTATTTTAAATTAGTAACAGGAAGTAAATTACGGATATTATTTTTTATAATTCTACTAAATTAATAAATTAACAAAAGAAATGCTACAGAAAAAAATATATTTATTAGGAATAACAGTAAACTTAAATAACATTAGCTGCCTACATTACATTACTAAATGTAAGCCGTCTATTCAATCAGCTTTTTTGCCGGTAAATATAAAGTGTAGTGTTCGATGTAATATACATAGTTTTACGCACATCTCATTTAATTGTATTAAAGAAATCACAATTCTTGCCATCATAATAGGAATAACATTAAACATTTTTATGGTGTACTCGTTCGAACAAACAAAGTGGCAGGGATTCTTTTTAAGCATCAATAATAAAATAGTTATTTGTATCACCAAGCCAGAAACCACAGTTTTGCGAGCATGAGTACGGTTTGTGGGACGAATACTCGCAAAAGAGTTTCTGGCCGTGTGATGCACAATGTTTTTTGGGCCGAGAAATCTTAATCTTGAATTGAAAATAGAAAAGAAATGTTGACACTATAGGGTGTTGACAGTACAATTGGCCTAATGTTACATACCTTAGTATTTTGACGTTTCCGATAATAAATCTTTTTCTGTAATTTTTCTTCTAGTTTAATATCTATTTATCAATAATAAGTGCAATGAAGACACCAGTTCATCTTAGCATGGTTGAACAGTGGCTTAATGACAATTTATCACACATCTGTCATGTGAATCTAGGATGGTCAACCTTTAGTGATATCTTTGCTTGCCTAGGCAGGAAAACGTTCGCTTTTAAGTACTGCGGTATAAGTGTTTCTGGACGAAGGCCGCCAACAAACAATATTATTCATCGTTTTAATTACAATCTACAGCTTCCAATTCTGTGGTGAATAAAACCAACAGCAAAATAACCATAAAATGGCTTCTGACGTTACTGTAGAGTGGGGCAAATTCGATCGCATGGGGTAAAATCGATCAATCCTGATTTTACGGCAATTATTTAGTCTAGCATCTATGGAAAGGATAAGAAGTTTTGCCAAACAGTCATTAATAAACTTTGTTTATAACATAGATAATAACTGGCTTTTTAAGTATTGCATTCAAGTTTCCTGTTTTAAAAATAATTTCCGATGGAATGACAACGAGTAATATTTCATACAGACGGAAACAAACTACTACTGGGAATCCCACTAGGACTAGCGAAATTTTCGAAAAGGGATAGGTGAAAAAATCATTTGTCATTCATTCTTCACCGTTTCTTTTTGACTTTATGAAAGTGTTGGAATAACAAGAGGTAAGGGGAATATTTAACAATCTCATGGGGTAATACCGATCAGTTTGAAAAGTAAAAGAACAAAGAACACGCTCATAGACCAATGTAGATATGACATACTCATGTTTCTACGTTGGTTTTATTGAAAATTATGGTGAGAAACTATAAAAAAAAACTATGGCCTGGCGGGAGACAGCAATATAACCCCAAATACCTCCAAAGCGCTATCATGACAGAAAATAGAGCACTTCATCCATTATGAAAGCTCTAGAAAATAATGCGGTGCCATATTCATTACCCTGTAATTGGCGAAAGCTATTGGGGGATGCGAAGGCATGAATTATTATTATTATTATTATTATATTTACTTTCAGAATACTTTACAGAACGGGTAATATCTAAGGAAGAGAAAGATGACTTTTGATTTCCCAAGTTGACGGAAAATTTAGGAAATTTCCAAAACCAAATTATTCAGCTGGTCATAAAGGGGAAGCTACGTTTTGAACTTGAAAGGGTAGCGCGTTGATGAAATTTTGTTTAGTTTTGTTTTATTGAATTATTAATAGTTTAAGTCATTATTTATCTGTTGCCATTTCTTATATATCATATTTTCTGTTATTTCCGTAAGTTTCCTTTTTTTAAATTCAAATTTTTGTTATTGCTTTACTCGTGTAGCTGTCCAAATCGTTTTTATAAGAAATAGAATGGGTGATTGGAATTGCCCCTATTATGGGCAAAACCGATTCACGCTTGTGTAAAAAAAATATTTTAACACATTGGGTACAATATACATGGTGGTATGTGTAGCTAAAAGATGTATGACTATATATAATTTTTTTCAATTTTTTTCGATCAATAATAATAATTGCAGCTCAGAAATAGTACATAAAACTGATCGGAATTGCTCCACTTTACGGTACCTTCCAAGAAGGTACTAATCCCAAAATTAAAAAAAAACACTGAAAACACTGCTATAATGGGCTACATTATAACACTGCTTGAATTGCGAAGTTGCCAGCCTCCAGCCATGTATAATTTGTGGAAGGTGACAGTTGCGCAATGTACCAACCTCAAAATTAAAAAAAAAATACCGAAAACAGTGCTGTAATGATCTCCATTATAGCAGTGGTTTTGATTACGCAAGTATTTCATTAGGAGTTTATATTAAAATATATTGCGTATAGCTTTTAGCCGTTTTTGAGGTGGAGAACCATTTTTTTTTTTTTACAAAATTGTCGGTGATACGTAACTCATACTGTTTTCTTCTGGTATTTTATTCTAGGCGTCGCAAGATATACAGGGTGATTTCTTCAATATATGCGACAAACTTTTGCGCTTGATTTCCTGTATTTTGATCATAAAGTTCATAAGAACATATGTCCAAAATCGCTTAGTTCTAAAGTTGTACAATGTTTAAGTAAGTTAACATAATTGATTGTTTTTATTATAAATTAACAAATAATTAGTAAAAAATTAAACTACTATACTAACTGTTGAAAATGGACCGCCCCCAACTGCAATACAAGCTTTCTATCCTCCGGCGATTGACTGGCGAGTCCGTTCTAAAATACAGGGTATTTCGAATTGTTTGAAAAGCTGCGATAATACGATTTCTCATTCATCGACATTTTCAATGGGAGTCGTATAAACTAATTGATTTAAGGTAACCCCAGAGAAAGAAAGTCCAAAGAATTTAAGTCTGGAGACCGAGAGGCCACGGTTGTGGACTTCCCCGTCCTATCCACCGATCTTTATACGTATTGTCCAAAAACTCGCGAGCAACTAAACTAAAATGCGCTGGAGCCCCGCATGCATAAAATACATTTGTAATCTTAATTGCAAACGGAACTTCTTCCAGCAGTAGTGGTAGCCTCTTCAAGAAAATTGCGGTATACCTCACCATTTAACCGCATCGGTAAAAAATGTGGACCTATCAAGTGATCTCCAACCATTCCGGCCCACGCATTGACAGAGAATTGATGTTGATGACGGGCATTCACTAGTTCGCGCGGATTTTCTTCGGCCCATATGTGATTATTATGAAAATTTAATAATCGCGTTTCTAGAGAAAGTAGCCTCGTCGGTGAAGAATATTTGAGCCAAATGGTCAGGATTTTGTGCGATTTTGTGTTGCATCCATCGACAAAAAGCCACTCTTTGCGGAAGATCTGCCGGCAAAAGTGCCTGCACTCGTTGAATGTGATATGGATACAACAGTTGATCTTTCAATATTCTCAAAACTGTGGCCTGATTAATGTTTAAAGCAAACGCAATTTTTCTGGTGCTTGTAGTAGGATGTTCCTCAATTTCATTTAGTACCATTTCTTGAACTTGTGGAGTTCTCACTGTAGATGGGTGCCCGTTATCAGTCGTCGTTTTTTGAAATTTCCCGTTTCACAAACTTTGGTGAGATGGCAATTTAGAAAGCAGAAAAGCCATAAACTGAATGATACTCTTGACAACTATGGCAATATTGGAAATGACAAATAAACAATTCCCACTCAACACAATAGTTTTTGAAGAACCAACTGTGATATTATATCGTGTTTAGTCATAGTTAGTCATAATTTATTATTAAACATTCAATAACTTTAAAACCAAACCGTTTTGGACATATACTCATATAAACTTTTATGATCAAAATAACTTCAGGAATCAGCTCTTAAAGTTTGTCGCATATATTGAGAATCATTCTGTATATAGAAAAAGAAGATTGCGAAACACTGGTCTAGACAATCTAAATTTTACCTAAATAATCACTTCTAATTTTGTACGTATATTTTAAATAGTAATTGAAATAATATAACTGCCGATAATCTCAGCTATTTCAAGTTGTATTCTCGGCCGGTTGCAAATCTGACAATCGATTTCACGGACGCTCTCCGTGCACCGTATAGTGAAAAAAAAAAAAATTAATAAATAACGGAAAGGAGGTCATTTCTCATGAGCGTAAGTACGTCTTTAATTTAAACCAGTAAGTTAGGCCATGGTATAATAATATCGCGGCGATGAAGTGATGATTTAATCTCCCCGGTCGAAAGAATTCAGCCGGTAGTTAACAAGATTGTTCTTATAGTAAAACACGGGGCGCGACCATATTGCCTTCAACGTTAAGAGGCATATATAGACACCTGAAATAGCCCCAATATCGTTTAACGAAATGCGCCCGCGCGCCGAGCAGTGCACACTACATTTTCACACACACACACATACATACGAACAACACCCAATATTCCCCTTGGGTCCCGAGGAGAAGAGGTGGTTTTAATAGCGACGAGTCGACAATTACCGCGTGACGTCAGTCATTAATTATAACTTAACCTGTGGTTAGGACTTAACAAGCTGTCACTAGCAGATTGTTAGCGGGTTATTTATGAGAATTTAAACGCGGACTGGTTAGTGGGGCGCACAATCGCAAGAGAGCGGAATCCGCCTTGCTCGCCGCATTTAGCCTTAGACATATTAGAACGCTGCAGCAGCCCTTTATTTTTAACTGTTTTTGGTCTTGTTTGTAAATTCAGAACCGGATTAGTATCGTGCTAAATATACTGATTAACTTGTATGTTGTACATACGTATAAGTACAACATACATATCGATTACTTACGCATGATGTTTGCTCCAATATATATACTGCTATGATCCGTTAGACTATGTTAATAAGATATACTAGTTATTTGTTATATACTCAGTGACATTACAACTGTTACACCTAGAAACAATTATTTGTTCAACTTATTTTTTTGGCAATGTAATAGTTTTATATCAAAAATGAAACGATAACATTTACAAGAAATTTTATAAACATGTAAGGGAGGGTGGGGCAAAATGGGGCCACTAGGCATGATGGGGACATCGTCCTATCTACAAAAAGGCAGTAAGCATCTGTCAAATAATAGCAGACCTAATATTGACAAGTGCTGTTTTGTTTGTTGTAATGTAGGAAACTTTACTAGTCGTAATAACAAAGTTATAGTTGTTTGTGCGTGAACTTTGCAATTTCCAGACTTTCTTTATTGTTTTGATGGTGAGTTCAACGGCCAGTATCGGAAGTATAAGTAAATTATTTACAATTACACTTTTTTATGCAGTTAGGTCAAATTAGTTCAATTCAAGTTAGGTCAAGTCAGATCAAGTTGAAGTTATATCAAGTTAGGTCGAGTTCAAGTTAGGTCAGGTTGGTTCATTCATCATTCATTCATTCAAGTTAGGGTGGCACTTGATGTCCGGGCACTTGAGCTTGATGCTCATTGTACCATCCCTATTGATTCTCTTATTTCCACTCGAGCAGCTTGGTGTGCTCTATAAAGCCCAGTATCTTGCCCAGTGGAAACTTGAGGACTTCGAGGCTCCAATAGATCTCTCCCGAAATATTTCTGCCTGAGTACCTTCAGTTCCTCACATGTGCAGATTACATGTAAACTCGTTTCCTCCTGTAGGTTGGTTCAAGTTAGGTCAAGTTCCAGTTAGGTCCAGTTAGGTTAAGTTAGTTCAAGTTAGGTCAAGTTGGTTCAAGTTAGGTCAAGCTAGTTCAAGTTCAACTTAGGTCAAGTTAGTTCTAGTTAGGTCGAGTTCAAGTTAGGTCAAGTTAGTTCAAGTTAGGTCAAGTTAGTTCAAGTTAGGGCAAGTACAAGTTAGGTCAAGTTAGGTCGAGTTCAAGTTAGGTCAAGTTCAAATTAGATCAAGTTAAAGTTAGGTCAAGTTAGGTCGAGTTCAAGTTAGGTCAAGTTCAAGTTAGGTCAAGTTCAAGTTAGGTTAAGTTGGTTCAAATTAGGTCAAGTTCAGGTTAGGTCAAGTTAGGTCAAGTTAAGTCGAGTTCAAGTTAGTTCAAATTAGGTCAAGTTAGTTCAAGTTAGGTCAAGTTCAAGTTAGGTCAAGTTAGTTCAAATTAGGTCAAATTGGTTCAAGTTAGGTCAAGTTGGTGCAAGTTAGGTCAAGTTCAAGTTAGGTCAAGTTCAAGTTAGGTCAAGTTAGTTCAAGTTAGGTCAAGTTCAAGTTAGGTCAAGTTCACGTTAGGTCAAGTTGGTTCAAGTTAGGTCAAGTTCAAGTTAGGTCAAGTTCACGTTAGGTCAAGTTGGTTCAAGTTAGGTCAAGTTCAAGTTAGGTCAAGTTCAAGTTAGGTCAAGTTGGTTCAAGTTAGATCAAGTTAGATCAAGTTAGTTCAAGTTAGATCAAATTCAAGTTAGGTCAAGTTAGTTCAAGTTAGGTCAAGTTCACGTTAGGTCAAGTTCAAGTTAGGTCAAGTTCAAGTTAGGTCAAGTTCAAGTTAGGTCAAGTTAGTTCAAGTTAGGTCAAGTTGGTTCAAGTTAGGTCAAGTTCCAAGCTAGGTCAAGTTAGTTCAAGTTAGGTCATGTTCAAGCTAGATCAAGTTAGGTCAAGTTAGTTTAAGTAAGTTTAAGTCAGGTCAAGTTAAGTCAAGTTAAAGTTAGGTCAAGTTAGGTCGAGTTCAAGTTAGGTCAAGTTGGTTCAAGATAGGTCAAGTTCAAGCTAGGTCAAGTTAGGTCGAGCTCAAGTTAGGTCAAGTTAGTTCAAGTCAGGTCAAGTTGGTTCAACTTAGGTCAACTTCAAGTTAGGTCAAGTTAGGTCAAGTTCAAGCTAGGACAAGTTCGGTCGAGTTCAAGTTAGGTCAAGTTGGTTCAAGTTAGGTTAAGTTAGGTCAAGTTAAGTCAAGTTCTAGTTAGGTCAAGTTGGTGCAAGTTAGTTCAAGTTAGGTCAAGTTACTTCAAGTTAGGTCAAGTTCAAGTTAGGTCAAGTTAGTTCAAGTTCAAGCTAGGACAAGTTCGGTCGAGTTCAAGTTAGGTCAAGTTGGTTCAAATTAGGTCAAGTTAGGTCAAGTTGGTGTAAGTTAGTTCAAGTTAGGTCAAGTTCAAGTTAGGTCAAGTCAGGTCAAGTTCAAGCTAGGACAAGTTCGGTCGAGTTCAAGTTAAGTCAAGTTCAAGTTAGGTCAAGTTGGTTCAAGTTAGGTCAAGTTTAAGTTAGGTCAAATTCAAGTTAGGTCAAGTTAGTTCAAGTTAGGTCAAGTTCAAGTTAGTTCAAATTAGGTCAAGTCAGGTCAAGTTCAAGTTAGGCCAAGTTAGGTCAGATTCAAGTTAGGTCAAGTTCAAGTTAGGTCAAGTTGGTTCAAGTTAGTTCAAGTTAGGTCAAGTTAGTTCAAGTTAGGTCAAGTTGGTTCAAGTTAGGTTAAGTTCAAGTTAGGTCCAGTTAGGTCAAGTTCAACTTAGGTCAAGTTAGTTCAAGTTAGATCAAGTTAGTTCAAGTTCAACTTAGGTCAAGTTAGTTCTAGTTAGGTCAAGTTCAAGTTAGTTCAAGTTAGGTCAAGTTTGATCGAGTTCAAGTTAGTTCAAATGAGGGAGAAAAGTGGACGCTTTCCTCCCTGCTGGGAAAACAATCTTTTTTTTGTTATGTAGAAAATCTTCAAAACTCGATTACACAAGAATTAGATTGTTTTGAGTCAAAAATCTTTCACTTTCGTATCGATCTTAATATAGTAATGCAACTCTACCATCTAAATCACCATCTAGATGTTACTGCATTGGGTTAATTTTATTAATTGAAATTGAGGGGTATTACTAATTTATCGGTTTCAATTGCCCACCAAGTTGGAATTCAGTTGCTCCATTTTGAATTGTAAATGAATGAATTATTAAAATTTCAAGACACGGTCACACTGTCAAATAAATTTCACATGGTATAACAGCGTGTAAGTTACTGCGCCTGCATACATATATATTCCATTTTAGGTGTTCAACAGCTGGAGTGTTAAATTTCAATTTACACGGGTTTTCAATCCGATACCCATAACCGTTAAAAAAAATTGGGGTTGACAGTATTTTTCGATGATGTGGTAATCTTCTCTTTGTTACATTTCGATGTTAAATATGTTATGAATGTCAATACTAGTTGAAAATTGTAAGTTTATTTTACTGAACAGGTGACGTACGTTGAAACATGTAATCTAAAAATTAAAAATGTATAAATTGGTTCGAACTGCTGTATAGTTCACTTATATAATTATTAAAAGGACCAGGCACGAATGATTGGTTGCATAAATTTTAATAATTCTAAAATGCTAAATTATTAATAATAAATTGTTTATGAGAATGTTGTTTCATTATTGTTTTAAGGTTTGACCTAAAATCTAAGTTTAGGGAAATTATATGTTCTTTATTAACGATTTTTCATTCAAAAACCACTAATTAATATTCAATATTAGTTACATAAAATGATAACATATACAATAATGTAATTCAGCTACATATACAAAAGAGTAGATAGAAAAAACTACACAGTTTTGCAACAGATAATATGAAATTGAAAAGAAAATACCTAGAAAAATAGTGCAAACTGCAAACGATTATTTCAGTAAACGGAATGACCCCCAAGGAAAGAGAAGTCTTAAAAAGTCTAATTAAAACTGCTTTGCATATTTGATAGTAACGTATGCTTGAATTGTTTACCAATCCGTAGATTTGCCTATGCGAAAAGCAAACGAACAGCAGACACTGTGCAATCAGTTGGGCAGATGTAATAAATTACTGCCAGCCGAGCTGAACTGATTCAAAACTTTGTAAAACTAATAAAATGGGGAGAGGGGACAAGGGCCCCACCTTTCGATATTGTCCAGTGTCGTCACTGATCATACCGAGAGAAAAATAATGTGGTAAAACTAAACAAAGGCTATATATAATACCGAATTTATTAATTTTAAGATCGGTGAAACTTCTAAAAACATAGCAAAGTTCCTTAACCTTCCAAATCCAGCAAGATATACTGGGCACTGTTTTCGTTATTCGTCTGCTTCTCACGTTGCAAAGCAGGGAAGGTGATTTCATTCCATTAAAAAGACACGGAGATTGAAAATCGTCAAGGATACGTTGATGTTTCTCTTAAAAAAAAGAATTGAAATAGCGCAATTATTTACATCTGACAAAAAATCGAGAGCTTCAACCACTACTACGAAAAGTCCTACTAAATTAGGCCCCTTGACTCATAGTGAAAAGCATCCTGTTGAGTCCACTTCTGTGTTAGAAAATCAAATTGAGGCAAAAATAGTTCAAGAACTAATAACCAAATTATTCTTCTAAATAAACAGTCACTTCCATCAATTTCCATTACTTCAAATGATAATGCCACTGTTGCAGTAAACATAATAATAAGATAATAATTGGGTTATTAAAGACGATTAATCTGACTTCTCAACGATTTCAATTTCATTATATGTCATGTTTTACACCATTTATTATACGTTTACGTTTAGATGTTAATTTTCTTGCTTAATTAGATTATAATAAATATTTTCTCTCAAAATATGCTGTTAACACTATTTTTTCTTAATTTTTTACTCCGTAATGATTTTTGAATATTGTTGAATTCTTCTTCGGTCGATACTTATCGGTCAATCAACAAAAATAAGTTGAACCGTTAAACGTCAAACACTTACACTACAACTTACACAAGCTATATTACCAAGGAACACGTAACCACAGTATAAACCTTATCCAGTAGTTTCATTAAGTGTCGGCGCCTTTGATGTTTTGTCTATCAATTTAAGGAAATTCGCGATGGCGTTTGGCGGCTATATTTCCAACTAATAATTGCAAAGTGGGTACGAAAATAACCTATATACTCAAACAGACTGACAATTGACAGAAAATCGCACGACATCAATATGTCACTCCTATAACAAAATGACAGAATGGAACGGCTTTGTAGGTTAGATTTTTTGCTTGTAAACAAATTCAAATAGTTTAGTTACAATTTCACCCACCTATGCGACACCGCGAATTTCCTTGGGCGCCATGTTTGAAACACACGTTACCGGCGATTTTAAAGCTTCATTTCTTGACCATGTATATAATTTTTAATTTCTTCTTCTCTTGATATACATATATACTGTGACGTAACCAACCACGCAACCAAGAACCAACGAACTATATAAAACACTGGAACGCGCGCTGTGTACTTAAAAAACGATCGGTTTGACAACTGGCCGCCATATTTGAATGTGGCAAAATCTCAACGCCAGGATTACATACATTACGGAATGTTGCTGTTCACCTCTGTTATTACCTATTTTTAGTAAGAAATAGCTCATAATGTGAGCTCGTATTTTCTGTACTTAATAATTTTCTGCTATAATACTTCTAAATCCCAATTTAGTCATCATTTTTTATTCTCAGTAAGACGAGAATACAATACGAAGATAAAGCCTGTTAACAACATTAAGATTTGCATAATTTTCAATCTTATACCTGCAAAGGGAATTGGATTTAGGCTTAATGATTTCGGATGCATTGATTTTATGTAAATATTTATTAAAATGGTTCATTTTATCATTCAATAGTATTGCAGAAATAATGTGAAAAATGAAAGCATCAAACGGAGTATATGAACATACCAGAACTGCTATCTGCTAGTGCAAAGCTTTAAACTTGAATTGATGCATGTTTACTTCCTCAGAGCATGCAACAAAGCATGTTGGCACACTGTTCTTTGCGGCACCAAGAAGAGACGCATAGACAATGATTCTAATTCATACATTTGATATAACAAATATACCTCAATTTGTCACATTCAAAGATGGTGGAAGCTAGACCGTAAGTTTGTTCGCGTCGCATGAACTATTTGCACTGTTATGCACTTTTGCACACAAAAGTTCTTAAAGTGCGTAATAGTGCAAATAGTTCATGCGACGCGAACAAACTTACGAAGTTTGTTTTTTCAGTTATTGTGTGCACCCGAAAGCGCGTTCCAGTGTTTTATATAGTTCGTTGCCAAGAACAGACACACATTTTATTAGTACTTCCTTAGCCAATAGGAAGTCAAGCCCTTCTAAGCTCGGCTTTTGTCAAAACAGTTCTTGACGGTTTTGTTTGAGGTTATCACGGACATACAAGCGAATCAACAGCTGATGAGGAACATCTCAACCAAACAGTAGTAAATTTTGAATGTGCGCGAGGAATCGCCATGTTTTTAGAGTACTTTTTAACATGTACTATAGCCAATAGGAGTAAATTAGTGGATATTGAAGTTCACGAATTTCTCCCCCGGAGATGAAAGATGCCGACGCTGAGTGTCCGTTCTTGTTGAGATGTTCCTTCACATTACCAACCTCTGTTAATCTCGCATAAAAAATCACCAGAAACAGTGTCACAAAGTGCCACTTTGTAACACTGTTCTTCCACTTTGTGACACTGTTTGTGGTGATTTTTTATGTGAGGTTGGTGGTACGACTCGTGATTTGACATTTCACATTGACATTTTTAGGCTTTTGCATGAAATTGCAAGAATTGTGTCACAAACATGGAAACGATAAGAAATACCATTTTTAATAATAATGTAATACTCTTACATTACGATCTCCCAAAATGTAGATAACAAACTATATAACTTTACTAAGTGTAGTAGTACAAATAATTATACAAATGGTTATGTCGTTTTTAGTATATTCCACTTCTTATCTTCGATCAAACCTACGGAAGCTATATCAGACGTGGTGGCATACAGTTGTAATCTGGTGATAAGTTACCTTTAAGATACATACTATAAGATATAGACAACAAAGTATTGACTTACTATTAGTTTACTGGTCATGTTATTATTTGGTGATAGAAAGTTTTCTTTTTTTAAGTGTTGTGTCCACTATTTATTAACCACATTTTTTGGAGGTTATGCTAGACACATCAATATTTTTTTTATTTAAGCAGTAAGTCCGAATAGGCCTTAGTAGAAACATGTATATCCGGTAGACTAGTTGCCGTAACTGAATTTTTTTTTTTTTTTTTTGGTTTGTTGCACCCACTATACAGGGTATTTCATGTAACTGGTTCATTAAAAGTTTATGATGTTCTATTATTAACTTACATTTAAGATTTTGGCACCAGTATCTGTTCGATTGGAACTATAAATGTAAAATACCTTAACCAAAAATATCACTCCGGTTGACCGGAAATGGATGTCAACTTTCTTATTTTAAATAGAATGATCTAATTTTTTATTTATTTTTGGATTCTACAACTATAAATACGTCAGTTTTCATTAGCTATTCCTATAGCTATATGTTGTCGTTATTAAGTTATTTAAGTTTTTCTTTTTTTTTTTTAGTCATAATCATTGCATCATTGAGAAATTAATATCTCGGTTAATACTGCAAGTAGAGACTCCAAATTTGCTATGTTATGAATGTAGATATAACTCTAAGAAACGGTAAGCACACTTTACATTCTAACATACAGGGTGTTCAAAACTGAGGAACAAAGTGACATATTTTCAAATGCAGAAAGCTCATTTTTTTTAAATAGAACATACTGTATTTTAATTCGGAATTAGGAAGTAAATATCATCCCCTATCGCTTTATATGGGCATTCCCTATACCTATCTTTAATAGATTTTGAGATATGAGCGACTTTTTGTTAAACGGACTAAGTATTCTTTTTTTTTTTTTTAGATAGAACACCCTGTATTTTAAATTCGGAATTAAGACGTAAATATCATTTCCCTATCACTTTGTATCAGCATTCCCTATACCTATCTTTAATAGATTTTGAGATATGAACGACTTTTTATTAAACAGACTAAGTAGCCCTATCTTTGCGTGTTTGTAGCTGGCTACTTTTTTTTTGTTCGATTTGTCGTATCCTAATATGCTGCCTATTTCAAGATCACCCAGTATAATTACGCACTCACTTAAATGATATCAACAGTGTTTTTATTTTTGAATACTTACTCATCGAAAAGTAGTAATGATAAAGGAACAACTGGTATAATACTCAATTAATTGTGAAAAATATCGGCTTACTAGTTTCGGCTGAATAGCCATCTTCAGGTACATTCAAAGCCAATCATTTATCCGAAACTAGTAAGCAGATATTTTTTACAATTGATTCAGTATTATAGCAGTAGTTTCTTTACCATTACACTTTAACTCAATTTGGACATAATTATGCAAAAAGTAGTACCTAAGTATTTGCATTCGATGTTTATGGAGCAATTGTGGGTGTATCATAGCAACAGCTGTGTCACTTATCAATAATAATCCTCTTCGGCAGCATTGGCAAAATGAAATAAAACACAAGACTATGATAAAATTTTTCTTTAATTTTTCTTTTACACTTTAAGTACTTCATACTCAACATAGGTACCTTTCTACATTTTACTCTGGATAAAATTCGTATATGTATATTTTCGACTTGTGACAGATACATACATACATAGAATATATACATACATCGTGTTACAAATCGAGAATACTAATACATCTTTTGTTTTTACACGTATTATACACAAGTATAAAGTTTTCTCTTTTAAATAACAAAATCACGACTATATTACACATGAGAGAACTCTCAACACGAGACGGCAATCATAAATCCTTTCAGTTTAAAACTCTAACACACAAAGGACATCAGGGATACAAGATGGATTTACAATTTCGATGTCGTGTTTGTACGATGGCGTTTGACACAATAATACTCTTTCATTTCGTATAGACTATATATGTAATAGCAGTATGTATATATGTATTTATTTACAAGAAAATATAATAATAATAATAAATATAAATTTTCGTTTTGTTTCTTTTTAGTACAGGAAATAAATAATTTAGTTTATCGTATATTATATGTACACTGGGTGAAATTGCTAACGTAAAAATAAGTACTGGAGAGACAAGAAAAACCGTATTGGCACAATAAACTCTACGTTTAAAGTTTGGCACGAAATTCGATTGGCACAAGTAATAAAACGTCCATTCAATTCTTCCTAGAGTGCGTTTCAGTAAAATGAACGATTATTAGGACGAATTTTAATTCGCACACACTGTCAGCACCGCCTTATTTCATTCTTTACATCAGTTCTTGCGTCGTAAAGGTTTTAATTTTATTTACAAACGTGTTCGGGCGTATGGGAAATATCTACGATTCGCTTTCCACGTCACTAACACATTCTTCGTCCATTTCCATGTCGATGTAGCTGTCGTAATGGTTATCGTCGCTTGTTTCCTCTTTCCATTTATTCACGTGATGTGTGGTGCTGTTAGTCTGCGATGTGTGCGAAGAGGATTTGCTGCCGCCCTGGCTGGACTTCGCTTCTTCCTCCTGCTGCATTCGCTTGTGTTTCGTCCGCCTATTTTGGAACCAAACCTTAACCTGAAACAAAAGATTGACAAGTTATTTATACTGAAGCAGAAATATTCAACTACAAGCTACATGTAACCAAAGAAATAAGAAATAACAATGAACCATACAGCGAATAGAATTTTTTACAGTGCGGACTAAAACCTATGCAGTTTATCAAGCATAGATGCCACCTACTCATGCTGTTGCAAATAAAAGAGTAGGGTGTAGAAAGTGGAATTACGTGGTGTTATCTTCATTTATTTTTAATATTGACACCGAGTCCTGCAAGCACCTTACGTCACATGGTATTGACCAATCAGAAGAAGCCGGCACACGTTTATGTATTGTTGGTGATTGAAAATAAATATGGACGTATACGTGCCACTCCTGGAGACACTTCGCATGTTTTGTTTTTGTTAGGGCTCTGCTCTGTGCTCTGTTTGCGTTTAAATTGCGGAACTATGGTGTTTTATTATTGTGCTCCGTGTTGTAAAATACAAATAACGAAGCGGGTTCTACCATTAGAAGTGGATGTAAGTATCGTTGTATAATAGTAAAAGTAAATAGTGACGTAAACAATTCTGAAACATTTTCTACACAAATCTATGTAAATATTTAATTTCCATAGTTTCTAGTATTAATATATTTATTTCCTTTGCAGAGATTTGAAGTTTAGACCAGATTAATTAACAGGCCAGATATGACAAACATTAAAAATGAAAGACGATCAAGTTATGATGTTTCTGATGTTCACTTCAGTAATGAAATGCAGTTAATTGCTAGTAAAAATAGGATAAATCTTAGAGGAGACAGTGTGCCTGATCTATTGCCTCCTCGTCGTTAGTTTTCTTTGTTATAAACAGTGGCGGCTGGTACTAAAGGGCACAAGGGCACGTGCCCACCCAACCACCAAGATAAACGCAGAAAGAAATTCGCATGTTATTCAGTGCATTATTTTATTTTATTATTTTTACGTATTTTTATAACGATGGTATCAAGCGCTAGCGTATATGCGAACGCTATGCGAAGCGAATTATGTTCCGGGGCACACTTTCCGATGTACCTATTTGGAGTATGAATCGGACGGCCCCGTTTATCTTCGCTATATGTGCTTGTACAGTCGATTCGGGGCACGCAATCAGTGTTGCCAACTTGGTGAATATTCCACACTAAAATTCTGGTGTATTTAAAGCACGTCTGGTTACACACAAATCAATTCTAGTGGTTAGTAAAAAGTTTAGTACATTTTCTTTAATTTTAGTAATAAATAAGTGAATTCATTGGACACGAAGACTAAATTACATCAAAGTATAGGAAAACCAAGTAGCGTCACTCTCGCATAGATAAATTTCGGTCGCCATTTTATTTTGTACCGCATAATATATGTTATGTAAGTCTACCATGGCTATTCTATTGATATGGAATTTAGATAATCTTTTGTAATTTTAGCTTTCTTCCTCGAATGTTGAGTGTACTTTGTTTATATGGAATGATTTTAATTTTAATTCTAACATACATATACTTTTAAAATTCGCGCGCAATGTACAAATAAAATGGTAGAGAATCACAAAATCTTTCCTAAAAACCTACTTATAAAAACGTGGGTGACGCTACTTGTTTTCCTATACTTTGATTGCATATATGTAAATAAATAAATAAAAGTACAAAATAAAATAATAAAATAAATAAGGATATATATTATGATTTTATAAAACACGGTTATAGTTGTATATTGTTGTAAATTATTAATATTTGTTGTGTTATAAGTGTTTAAATTCATAAAAACTATAATAAATTAAATGAAAGAAGATTTTTTAGTAAAAAACTATTAATTAAAATATTTTATATATTAATTAAATACTTATATAAAATATTTTTTTTGCTTTCTTAAAATACTTTATAAAGTAATTCCTTTCCCAATTTCTAGTGATTTCTGTGGGAATTATAATCCAAATCTAGTGAATATGTCTTCTGTCAGTTGGCAACACTGACGCATGCCGTGGCCCCAGTTAACGTCTTGCATTCGTTCGACTGCATCGTTTTCAACGCGTACCGCGCATGTGTGATTTCAAAGGTTTGAAGTGACGTTTATTATTAATGATGGAATTTAATTGAGTGCAAAATCTTAAAAAAAAAAAACCCGCTCTCATTTGAGGAAAACTTTTAATTAAAGAGAAGAAGCCTATTCCGTATTCAAATAAACTACACTTCACAAGTTAAAACTCCGAACTTACAATAGAGTATTTAATGAAAATATGAATGGATGTGCGGATGATCACTAACAAATAAAACTATTTGTTTTATCTGCTTAATTTTTAAGAAAAGGTCAGTGCGTGAATAACAAGGTTAAATGATTTAAAAGCATATCGCAGAGAGGGCAAAGAAACACGAAAATTCCATTTCTCACATGAATGCATGCGTGGATTTTAATGTTCTAGGCAAAGTGGACATATGTACGTGAATAGTTAGACAGTGCTTTTATTTGCGATATAAAATTAAGTACAACGAAGATGTGGAAAAAAATCGTCATATTTTGCGTCGGTTAATTATGTGTATAAAAAATTGTGAAATCTTATCCTATGTTGGATAGCGTAAAATTGAAAAGTGAACTTTCAGTAACTTATGAGCGCAATGACATGTGTGACGTAGGTGTAGGTAGTGTTCTGCCACTTTTAGTGTTCATAACAGACAACAATTTTAAAAAAAAATTTTGACGAAAACATACAAACTGTTGGATATTATTTGTTCAACCCCCATGTCGACAGCAGTATGTGAACGATGTTTTTCCACCCTCAAACACTTTAAAACTTTTCTGAGAAGCACAATGTCAGAAGATCGGCTGAACGCATTTTTACAACAAAGTCATAGACGTCTGTTCCACATTAAAAGGAAATAAAATGCATCCCTATAAAATGATACCAATAAGACGATTTTGATAGGAGAACGTATTTTTGTGAACAAATGATGGCAATGTTGGATAACAATGTGATCCAATTAGAACATATTTTGTTTTCCGATAAGTCACTTTAACAACTACACGGTCATCTAAATCGTCAAATTCCACTATTGTCGGGGAAAATCCACACTAGATGAGAGAAGGACATACGCAATACCCTGTAAAGGTCAATGTTTGGGCAGGAATTGTTGGAGATCATATCATAGGTCAATTTTTCATTGATGGCAATTTTAATGGCGATAATTATTTAGCACTACTCCAAAATAATGTCGTGCCAAGTTTGACAAACTTATATCCTGAACCAGCAAAGCCTGAACCACAAGTTCCAGCGAATATGATATGGTTTCAGCAAGATGGAGCACAGCTCTATTACCAAATCGATGCCCGGCAGTACCTCAACCGAATATTTCCAAATCAATGGATAGGGATGTGAGGATCGATTGAATGGCCAACACGATCCCCTTATCTTACGCCATTAGACTTCTTATGGGGATATGTCAAAAGCATTGTATACAAAACTAAACCCCTCGACTTAACCCCTCAATTCCAATTTCAACTATTGAAGCTATACCGCAAAGTCAGAATTATTTTGATAATTACTTAAATAACGTTCCCGTTAATAATAGTAAATCTTTTTACCTCTTTCCTACTAATGAAATTGAAATATATCAAACTATTTTGTCATTAAATGATAGTACTTGTCCTGACATTTATGGACTTACTGCATATGTTTTAAAGAAAGTTGGTCATGTCATTTGTTCCCCTTTATGAATAATCATTAACAAATGCTTTATAGAAGGAAAATTTCCCGCACAACTTAAAATAGCTAAAATTATACCTGTTTTTAAGAAAGGGCGCAGAGATTTAATAAATAACTACAGGCCAATAGCAATTCTACCCGTGTGGCGGAAAATTTTTGAAGATTTACTGAAACCTAGATTAGTTAATTATTTTGAAAAACACTTTTATTTTGCCAGTATCAGTACGGTTATCGTGAAAACAAATCGACTATCTTAGCATTAATTAAAGTAATTGAAGATATAATAAAAGCAATTGATGAATCACAAAAATGTTCAGCGATCTCACTAGATCTAAGCAAAGCTTTCGATTGTGTCAATCATGAATTTCTTTTAAACAAATTAGAACATTATGGCATCAGAGATATACCGTTAAAATTGCTTCAATCTTATCTATGAGATCGCAAACAAGTGGTGGATGTAAATCAAAATGTTTATTGTACTTCAGATTTTGTTTAGGTGTCCCTCAAGGTTCGAAGCTGGGTCCTATTTTTTTTATTATATTTGTCAATGATTTTATACCTAACTTAGATACTGGCCATTCTATTATGTTCGCTGATGATGTTACTCTTGTCAATAAAGGTGAAACAATACCATCTTTACTTACTTATGAAAATAAATCGTTTGAGACTGCTACAGATTTGTTTGCAGCTAATAAGTTGAAATTAAATTCTGATAAGACTCAAGAATTTCTGTAATCAAATAATTTTCTTTATAGCAAAAAAACTGAAAACACTTAATATTTCCTAAACAGTTGAAGATAGGTGTAGGAAATTGTACATGAAATATATTTAGAATTTTCTGAAGAATCCAAAAATTGAATAATATACAGGGTGTAGCGTTTAAAATAAAAAAGATGGTATCTTACATGACACACCATGTATAAAAGGTTTCTGTTGAAAGAGAATGCACAATTAAAAATACCAATCGATGTACAGTTGACGAAAATAAAAAATAGGACAACTTTTATAACGCATTTACTAAAAATTAAGCGTCTAAATGCGACTTTCATTTTTATGGTATGTCTGTCAGTTTGACATATAAATTAATATATTTGTCATAAAGTTGAAATGCCGCAGCTAAGTCTTTTATCGAAAGCAAGGATAATTAGCAAAGCAGAAAATGGTTGGTCTATAAGAAGAATTACAGAATTGTATAATATTAATCGTAATACGGTGCATAAAATTCTCAAGAGAATGGAAGAAACGAACAAACTCTAATAGACAGCCCGTTCGGGAAGACCTAAAAATTCTACACCCTGCAAGATGATGCTTTGTAATGCACTTGAGGGAAAATCCTTTCGATAGCGTAGTTGATGCAGTTGCAGCTAGTAATTACCCTGGGTCTTTATGCACAGCTCAGAGTCGTGTAAAAAATCGGAGTTGCGTTGTCGTTATGATGCTCGCAAGCTAATTCTCAAACAAGAACATAAGGAAGCACGTCTAGATTTTGCTTTGGAATTTTTTGTTTGTGATATAGATTTTTGGAGAAATGTCATTTTTACTGATGAAAAATATTTCAATCAATGAATTGTGCCGAGTTAGAGTGTATCGTCCCACAAACACACGCTTTGAAGAAAAATACATTAGTTAATAATGATAAAAGTGGACGATTTCGGTAAATATGTGGGCGTGGGATATCTATAACACGGACCAGGTGTTTGTGGCATATTGAAGGCAGATTTAACGCCCAATTCTTACATACAGATACTTGAAAATGTGATGCTACCTTCCGTCGCCCATTTCTTTCCCGCAACAGATTACATATATCAGCAAGACAATTGTCCAATCCACAAAGCCAATAATGTCACCAACTGTTTACAGAAAATAATATAAATGTTCTAGACTGGCCAAGTCGAAGTCCAGACTTAAATATAATAGAAAATGTTTGGGGTTTTAGTAAAGTCATTGAAAAGCGCAATGTTAGACCAGAAATTCAAAAGAATTATTAAATGTGCTAAATGATGCATGGGAAACTATCTCTGGAAGAGTCCTGTATCAATTTATACAATTCATTGCCTAGAAGATTTAACGAACTTATACGCAAAAACGGCGCCATTATTAAATATTAATTTTTAAATGTTTCTATTATTTGGTTGTATTGTTGAAACTTTAATTTAATTTAAAGATGTTTTACAGATGTTCTTTTTTGGAAAAATAAATGAACTACTCTATTCTTTTTGTCAATCTTTCGGAAACTTTTCGTAAACTAATATTTCCTCGTGAATTTGCACGCAGTGTATTTACCTGTTATCCTGTCATAAATCAATTTGACATAAGTTACAATTACATTAGAGTAATAAAGTTGTCCTATTTTTTATTTTCGTCAACTGTATCTGAGCGTTTCTTTGAACACGCATCCGTTTATTTATTATGGAATTTATTCCATTTAGCTGATACAACTTGTTACATTTAAATCGAACAACGTTACCTCAACACTGCTTTGCAACCAGGTTTCATTTTACTATTATATAAAAACTGATGTAAATACATTTAAATATATTAAATAATTACCAAGATAATTACTGCCTCTTTTCGCCAGTATGTTGTACATACATCGCTAGCAACCTGATTTTCTCCGAGTTGCTAATTGAAGGCTGATTAATAATGTAAATACCCCCAAATTACCGACGAAGTTGAACATTTTTTCTACCTTCGTGCGCGCTTTTAGCGAAGACCTTGAAGACGAGTCGAACGCCGGGACCGACTTAATAACTCTTTAGAAACGATCCCCGGTTTTCAGTAAACGTTCCAACCTATAATTTCGCCTATAACCCTCCGAAATGAGGTATCAATGGAGGAAATATGTAATTTGTGAGGATACCTAATTATACGTTTAATGGAGTCTGTTTTGGATATTAATTGCGTATAATGCGGGGGTAATTGAAACCGTTGGAATTTAGAAAACGATGTACCAAGGGGAATTAATTAAATTGTATAACTACTGATATTTTATTCAAACATATACCTATATTGTGGTAATCTTATCTCGATTAAGTCAGCCGCTTAACAGGTACTATTTTTTTTTTAATTCGAGAATAAAACAGGATGTATGCTATTATAGGTAAGATAGAATAATATGTTGATTGTTTTATGTTAGTTAATTAAGCTAAATCTAGTTTAAAAATTATAAAACCTTTATAATTATGGTTCTTTAACATTTAGAGAGCATAATTCATAATTAGTGCCCAGGTAGCAGATTTGCGTGGAATAGACGTCAATACACCAAGTATCGACCAAAAAAGAGCGTCATTTTAATGACCAAATAAGTACGTCTTTAATTAACGACGAATGACGCCAATACGACGTTACCACCAATGCTTCCATTTGTTGTTAGCAAAATAAAATATATGTTGATATTGAAATTAAATCAAAGGCAATTCGTGTTCTAATCCTTTTTATTACACTGTTGAAAATATTACGGTGTTGGCGTTAATTTTGGGCTAGTCAAATATTTTAGTGTTGATTTTTACAAACTTTGCCAGACGAATTGACTACATGTGTTTAGTAGAACAGAAATTACTAGAATTTCGTGTGAATTCTTTGTTCAGATATGAGGATTTACTATTTTCTCTAGACATTCAGAAGCATCAACCAATCAGAATTTTTCCCTCGGTATGAAATATAGAAACCCCACCTAATCTAATACAGTATTGCATTATACGCACCACCTGCATTGCACGTGTATCTGTTTTCGAGTTTGTCTCTGCGTATTAACATATCATCAAACAAACCACCAAATGTGACTGACCTGCAAAGTGTAACCTTGTGTTATTAAACGTTAATTCCAGTGGGGCATAAAAAATTTCAACATCTTAAAGATGTATTGGGAACAACTATTTACGTAATTAGTTCAGATTTGAATCAAATAGCATAAACATTCGCTTAATTTTATAATGGTTCTCAAAAAAACATTTTAAAATTAGTACGTTTAGTTGAAACCAAAACTTTTGAATGAGTGGTTCTGTATATTTATAACTGAGAAAACGTCTTAAAGAGAGAATATTTTAGCACTAAGAAATAGGAGTTGCATATTAAAAAGACGTTGTGTTTAGAAAACGGTGTTAAATCACCCAATAGATCGCATTCATTTAGTTAAACAGCTAGTAAATTTATCTAGTCTAGATCAAATAAAATGTGACTAGAAGTATTTTATAATTCCACGTGTCAGTTGGACAAAATAACCCTTTAGCAATAGACAATACTTGACTATCTTTGCTCGTCAAATTTAAACTTCTATAGTTCTCGACAAAATAACACGAAAACAGTGTGGACCTCTCCTGACTATTAAATTAGTCAAAAAAGTGTTAAAATTTTCAACAGTGTAAGTCTTACTAGGACCATCTGTAAATTAGCTATTATATATATAAATATTAATCTAATTTTTGTACACTGATATCGTAAAACGGCTTTAACTGTAAAAATAGTTTATGATATTAGCCTATTGTACAGTTTAATTCATATTATAATTATCTTGTTTATTTTTATACGGGTTTCAAAGAAATATCATTTTACATTATAAGGCTTTGAGTAGCGCTAGTCACTAAATGTTGATAAGTTTCCATGGTTAATCACTTCCCTCTCACTCTTTGAACAACGTTTATTGTGGCCCATTTTATCTAAATTTATCAACTATTTAAGGGAAAACGATATATTATACATTGAGAAAAGAGATTGCATTAGATGAAAAGTTTTATAACTCTTGGTTTTTATCATATTCAACGAAAAGAATATCTTTTCTCAGAAAAGTGTTTATTTTAATTGAAAGTAGCGTGGTGTTTGGCCGGAAAACTATCTTCTTCTTAAGTACATGGTTTTCGACGAAAAGTAACCGTAATTAAATGGAATGCACCTTAGTTTTGATTAATATTTTATAATGTCTGCATAACTTATGTTTAAGTAAGACAATACACATTACATAATTATATTGTTATTATTATGTACACATTTAACAGCATATTTTAGTTTCTTTTAAGTACGTTATCATATTATTGAATTATAAACAGTATTTTAAATAAAAAAGACGGACGTTTTGATTTATTTGCGTGGACACGCATGTATACATTGATTTTAAACTTTGGCCTTTTAACGGAAAATGTAAGCACCTGTATTCAAGCTGAGTGCTTTTTTACGCGGAAGTATTTTAGTTTTATTCATGTTTCCACGTGCATAAGTCTCACATACACCAACAATAATGAACAAAAGTGCATATTTTTCGCGCGAGGTTACAGAAATTTCAGAGATAATTGGAATCTTTTCAGTTAATGCTGATTTACTTATAAGTTAAGAAACTTTTCAACAGTATATATAGTATTTGAAGGTTTTGAAACTGTTATACACGGGAAAAAACAATCTTGTTGTTTTCAACCATTTTCCATGCATTTGGTTACAGTTACTAAATTATTAGTTAATTTTAGAATATTAAAAATGTTCCTGTATTCAATCAAACAAATAATTTGGTTAGTAGATTTATTTAAAGCTAGCGCAGTATTTATTAATTTAACTAAATATTTACATGGAAGTAAAAATAAGCATTTTATTTTCGTGTAACAATTTTCTCCCCATATAGTATTGCACAGATGAACAGATATACCTATGTATAGCAGAGAAATTGTCGCATAGATGGCGCATCTCCTATTTCATTCCAGTAACAGATAATATTTCGAACAAAATAGGCTGGAAATTACGATCGTAACATACTAATCTGGTATATTTACTAGAGCAACATCTGATAGGAGTCATCGCCATTGAAAGGACGATTTCTTTAACGACACACTAATAGAGTGCTAGGATGGTCACTGGGACAAACTCTCCAATACTACTAGGAATTTACAACATTCTAACGGCAAATCCCTCCTTAGTGCATGAGTTTTTGGAGATAATTCATTTTTATTTCAATTAAGAATGATCACGGCATTTTGTTATGTTTACGCTTAAGCCTAAAATGAATAAATAATGTTATAAGGAAAGGAAAAACCTCTTGAATCAAAATGCTTACGGTTTTCTGCCAATCTGCATAATTTTCAAGTTCAAAATAAAGAGGACTTGAATCAACTATCTATCAATATCTTTCACTTAAAAGAATAAACTGTTTCAACGAAAAATATATTATTTCCGAAGAAATGCGTGAATTTAAAATTATATTCCTTTTCAAGGAAACACCAAATCATGTTGGACATATAGAAAACGCAAAAACTTGTGGTTTAATGCAATTCCTTTTAAATGAAAAGGATATTTCTCTCAGTGTAATAATGATAAGAGGATTTACTTGCAGTATCTGGCAGAATATTTTAAATAAAACACAGCTTTCTATTGTTTTTACAAATGTACCTATTTTTATGTTCACCACTACAGTCTAGTTCAAGTTTTAAAAGAAGTATTATTCTTATGGGCCATATGCATCCCTTTTTACTTTATACCTACTCATATGTGTCTATCTCCTTCTATCATGGGAATTGTTGCCAGATTTATTTCATGGCTGTCGGTAATGATAATGTCTGTATTATTCGCTGTTTCCTGTTCCTGTCATTTCTCGATTTCGAATATATTTCTGTGTCACATGTCTTAACATTACTTATTAATTTTAGATTAATCTGAATTTATAAAAACTACTAACACCGTCATTTGTGTTGTCTATTGTTCGCAAGCACAATTAAAACAGCTGTTATAATTACATATAGGTAACCTAATTTTTCGAGAAGTGTGTTCTAAAAGACATTAGTTTTATATTTGAGAATATTTATTTATAGCATTATTAATAATGGCATAAGGATTATTATTATTATTATTATTAAGGATTATTTTTGTTGTGCATGTTGATGTGGAATAAATATTCATACAATCAACATTATTCTATCGTTTTTATACTAATGGAACACAGTGGGACATAACCAATAAATACAAACAAAATTCATTGGATTGTTCAGCGCGACAACATACGAAAAGTTAAGTACTTAAATAGATTTGGCATCGTTGGGTACTATATCCATAAGACTAATACTTCCTTCTCAACGTGAACCAGACTGTAGGTATTATATTATATAGTTTCTATTTTCTGTTTACAAATGTTTCTATATATCTGCACTGAGAAAAGAGATTGCATTAAATGAAAAGTTTTGTAACCTTTTGGTTTTTATCATGTTCAACGAAAAGGATACCGTTTTGCAGAAAAGTGTTTATATTATTTGAAAGTAGCCTGCTGTTTTGCCGGAAAACTATTTTCTTCTTAAGTACATGGACGAAAAGCAATCGTAATTTAATTAAAAATGGTATGCACCTTAGTTTTGATTAATATTTTATAATCTATGTATAACTTCTATTTAAGTTAAAACTATACACATTCACATATTATATTGCTATTATTATATTAATTATTTAGGCCTGTTTCAGACGAGACGGTTTAGTTGATTCAACTAAGTTGCCTGGTTTACTCTCAACTAGCTGTTTATCATTAAAGACCTATTAAGGCCGCCGAAGACAATTTGGCTCCGTGTGAAAGGGTTCATATCAGTATGTTCCTTAACAACTGTCCGCTCAACTAGTGGAATCAACTAATTGCCTCGTCTGAAACAGGCCTAAGTCATAGTTGCTCTCATAATTGCATAATTTATTATTACAATATACATACCTAATTTTATTTAACAAGAAAAAAAAAAAAGATTTATCATCGAGAATTGAAGCATCGAAAGGCCTTGATCAGGACGCTGCACCTATAATACATACGTGAGCACGCAAACATTTACTCAGCGGAATAAAAATCACAATTTAAAATTAAAATTGTCCTCACACACTCAATTCGCAAGGACAAACATTAATTTTGCCAGAATTTTGCAAAAGCCCTCCATAAATGGAAAATTCAAAGCTGGAGGTCGACGCGCGGGATTTTTTTTTTTTTGTTTAATCGATCGTACCAGAGCCAAAAGGGCGCAACATATACGTGCACGCATCTGCTCTCCTTGTCCCCGCGCGCGTACAGACGCAAATAACGCACATATGAACTGATGTTTATATTTCATTAAACATCGGAGCGTAGAAAATTTCGTTTTACACGTTTCCAATTATAGGAGTGCAAATATTCGCTGGCGAATTTTTTTTTTTTTTTTTGGAACAATGACGCACTATAGCGTGCATATCGCTTGGCGTTTAATTCGCAAATTGTGGCACGATCCGTTGCAAATGGATTATTACGGTGTACGCATGACGACTTCGGGCCGTAATTACGAGGATTTCTTGCGTATAGAACAAACTTAATTGCTTAATTTGCATTCTATTCTTCGAGTGTATACCTTAGGAAATATTCGCATTAGCTCTGTAGTATGGGATTGCAGGATTGCAAACAAGAATGACAGTCTAATATATATTTGAAAACGACGTAAAAGTACAGAGTAGATATATTAACATTCTTGATAAAAATCAGATATACATAAAGTAATATAAAAGAAATCAGAATTTTGTAAATGTCCTGTATAATTCAGGTCTGTATGTAGTACTGGATGTCAAATACACAGAGAAAAAACGTTTTCTATTGTCAAGTACATCTGTGTTCTTACACATTTTTCCTAAATGTAAGATAGTATTTTCTTTATTTTAGAGAATTTACTCGATCCGAGTTAATAGGTGTCCTTAAATATAATAAATTATTTTCTTGAAATTTTACTAATATCAAAACAAAATTTATTTATGGCAAATGTTATCTCTCTTAAAACAAGTACATATAATATTTTTAAGGAATAATTCACTCTCTTACGATTTTTCTAATATTGAGTGATATTTCCTTGACTCAAGTAACATAAGCTTCTTGTATTCAGAATAGAAAAAAAAAGTTGGAATGTGGAGGGGTTGATATACGCTGAAACTTGGTTTTATCCAGTATGATCGAGTTTACATTTCGGTATTAGATATTCCGCAGTATTTCGATAATATTTGCCCTGTGCGTTACCTAAATCTGTTTGTCACCTGTTTATAGTAGTTTGAATAACGGTAAGTATTGTTATAATATAATGCGTATATATACTAGTAAATAAAAAAATATACATATATAGTTACGGATATTTTTATAAATAGATATGTCTGAAGAACAATTTTATATTCGGCTTCAGTATAAAGGCCATTTTGAGTGGTGTAGCAATGGCACGGAGATAGAAACCGCAATAAAATACTGTAATATACTGTAAATGTAGTATCTAAATAAATACTTTTTAGTTGTAAAGTTATTCGATTTGTATTTTTTTCCTTACCTATGATTTAACAATTCACAAAATAAAATTTAAATAAACTAATTTTATTAATATGTTAACTATGTATACTAGTAATTTATTTTGAGTTTTTACCTTAAAGTATGTGGTGTTACATGGTAACAATACAAATCCTATGTAAGAACAACGTTATTATATTAGTAAGATACAAATAGTATATTTAGCCAACGAAAATTATTATCAAGCAACTAATCCTGCATAGGGTTCTCTGCCAGCATAATTAAAATTATAATAATATATTGGGTTTGGTCTTGCTGTTTGCAAACAATTAAGTAACTGTTCGTCATGCTGCTGGCTTTTTCAGAATAACCAACAGTTCAGTTATTTTTGACGAAACTTTAATCAGTTTTTTGCAACCAACAGTACTAGAGTAAAGGTTATCGCACATTAGTCCGTCACAAAACAGCACGGTGCGCCCCGTCAAACAAAAACGGATAGAATTAAAGCAATGCAAATGAATGAACAAGCCCCCTTTATACCAGCGTACATAGCTCAGCGCAATGCTATTGGTTTTGTGATGGGGCGCACCGTTCCGTGCTGTGTCGAGCTAATGTGCGATAACCTTAAGAATAAAAACACCGTTTTTGTTTCTTGATTTAAAGAAAGGAATCCTTAAGTTCAAGTACCGTTTTCATGTTTAATAAAATAACGTTTGATTTAAAGGTACTAGATGTTTACCACTAGAAAACGACAAACTAATATTAAGCTCGCTTTGCATTTATTTTAAGGAGAGGCCTGCTTTATATCAAATTTATTTTTTCTCAATTCAAAGTTCTCATAAGTTCGAATTAAATACATAATATTCTTGAAACCAGTTTTTTTTATTTGTTTCAAGTAACCAGCTTTCCTTTGTCTAAGGACATTAAATTTCCTTCAAACAAGGAATTAATTTCTTGGGATATTGAGAAAATAATTTTCTTCGTCCAAGAAATTATTCATTTGCTTATATATAAGAACGAGAGGTACTTCAGTTGAGAAATTCTCACTTGATTCTAGAAATTACTTCTCTGTGTGTAGAGTGATTATAACCGATTTCTGAAATTCGATCAAATATAAGTACAACTTCTTGAGTATTTATGTAATAGCCAATTTTTTTTGCGATTAATAATTGTGGAATTATGGCTTAATTGAAACAAAATTTATTTAAAACGACGTTTCGACAATTGATTGTCTTCTTCAAACTTCCTAACTCCTTTCATGTAATTAATTATTTGTTTCTATTTACTTCTTTTTTCTTTTCCTCACAACATAAGTTGTTTGTCGAACATAAATTTAACATTTTAAAAAACTGCTGTATGAGACAAGTACACTTATTCAAATTAACAAACTAACATATATGTCTGACATATACTATTTAAACATTTAACTCTAACGTAACTAAATTAGTTTTGATCAAAATCATAAAATAAATTAATGATATCAAAACTTCTCAAATTAAGGACTTTTTACTCCTGGATCCAACAGCCCAGCTTTACTATACGCAGAATTCTACTGAAAATTCACTTTGGATTTTCAGGAAGCAATATGCGATTTATGCTCCTTTTATAGGTAGGTTATGTCAACAAATTGTGCAACAAAACTACACATTATGTTTCAAAAAAAAACACATTATGCAGTAAATAATTATTCACAACTAGGTATATTAATTATAGCAACAGCGCAGTTAAATATGTACGCAAAATCATAATGTCGGTTTACTACACAGATTTGTAATAGTAACAAAAATACAGTAAATATTTTGTTGACGATTAGTTGCAATTACTACCACTGGCAGTGTTGTAATTTGGGAATTTTAAAGCTACAAATCTTGACCATGTATATAATATTTAATTTCTTTTTTCTTGGTTTTTAGGTCGTCAGTATTAAAAACATGAATGAATACGGACGACGAGCGTTTCGCTTTATTAAAAAGCTTTCAAAGTAGATTAATATAAATGTAGAAAGTGTAAATTATAAATAAAATGTTTTGTTTTTAATAAATGACAAATTGTTTGTTTACTATGATTTTGAATATATTATTATGTTTTATTTAAAGATTGCATTTTAAAATAGGATGTTTGATTATTGTTTTTGAATTTTGTAATTAAATAGTTCTTAAAAAATATTGTATTTAGTTATAAATTAAATTATATAATTTTGTGAAATTATTGTATATCGGTTTTATCATTGACTGCATTTTTATGTTATAATTTGAATTATTTCAAGTATATTACGTGTTTTTAAATTTTGTTCTTTGTTTAAAATTGTTACGTTGTTGAGATCAAAAGTATGATTTTCAGTTATTTCATGTTTTTTTTTTTTAAAGCTGTAAGATTTTTATTATATTTGTGTCCTTTTATTCTATTTCCAAATATTGCATGGTTTACCTATATATACACTTACAATTTTGACAGTCTATTTTACAAACTATGTGTAATGTTTTACTTTTTTTCAATTTTTGATTTTAATTTTAATAGATTTGGTTTGTAGTTTGTTTGTGTGTTGATAGGCAATTTTGTAATTTATATGGTTGAAAATTTAATTTATTTTTCGGATAAATGTTTAACATAAGGAATTTTTATGAATTTTGTAATTGTTTGAGTATTATTTATATTTTTTGTTGATTTATTATAAAAAAGAAAAAATTCTTTGTTTGAATATTTTGTTTATAAGAGAATTTGGATAATTATTTTGGTCTAGAATATTTTTTGCTTTATTAATAGTATCTGATCGAAAAACTGGACTTGTTAATTTTATTGCTCTGTCAGCTAAACTAATAATAACACTAACTTTTTAAGATAAAGGTTGTGAAGACTTAAAATTTAGATAACGTCCAGACCAACATTGAAAATGTAACAAAACTCAAATATATTGGAAACAAATAAATTTGAAGTGTACGGGGTTGTTAGTACTGAATCAACAATTAAAACTTTTGTAATAAAATTTATTATTTGAAAAACGTAACATAGAAATCTCTAACGAAATATTACTTTGATATTATCATCACTAACACAATGCAATAAGCACGAGAATTGTAACACTGATAAAAACAACATCAAACAAAAAGAAATCCGAACATGTATATGTATACATAAAATAATCAAATAACGAATTTTAAAGTAGGTAGTTTAAAAACTTAAATCTGTGCTACTGTTGTTTGGTAGTAAACTTCATGTGGGTTTAAAATTTGTTTAAACTATTTATCTTCCCCATCATTACACTGCAGGTATCAGCTGCTAAACCCAAAAAAAAGTTAGAAAAGTCATAATACTAGTAAATATACCTTCTGCTGTAAAGTCTTTTACATGAATTACACCTAAAAACCTTTCCATGATTTTGTTATGACTAAAGTACCTTACAACAATTACAAGACACTTACATTAGCAACACTTAGATCATTCGTTTCATCTATAATAATTGAGAAAAAAACTATTATATAAATCATTCCTAATCTGAAATAGACTTTCCTTTGGCCATATTTCTTTGCAAATACTATGAGATTCAAAATGATTGTCGTAATAAAAAAACTGTTTTCCGGAAAAATTTATCTATACTTATTACCAATTTAATGAGCGAAGTTAGCTACATATAAATTTCATACATTCAATGAATTTTCTTTACATTTAGCGACATTGGCGTGCGTGTTGTAGTATGTTTCGATTAATTATCTTATAATTTTTTTCAAATCGTTTATATTTACATCTAATATCACCAACAATAGTATTTCTGAATACTGTAAGAAAATAAGGGAATTTATCTGTGGTAATTAGCTCAACTAACAGGTAAAAAAATCAATATTAACATTAAGTGAAATAGTTTATTACACTTTATAATTTTATAGGCTTATCATGCACTTCAGCGCAATGAGCTGTCAAAAGAAAGTTACCTCTTCATCCTATAAATTTCTTACGTACAGGAATTATTTACCATTAGATCACGATAGACGATTGGAATATTTGTCATTGGTTAATAATAATTTAAGGGACCATGACTTGCTAAACAAATCACTTTTCTCGGATGAAGTCTGGTTTTATCTAACAGGATATATAAATTCACAAAACTATCGTATCTGGTCTGCAGAAAATTCACACGAATTTCGAGAAAACGCAAATTGCATCCCATAAAAGTTGGAGTTTGTTTAGCTATGTCCAGGCAACGAATAAATAGGCCAATTTTCTTCGAGGAAACTGTAACAGCCCAACGTTACCAACAGATGTTGGAATTGTTTATTGCAAGTTACAAGAAAATGAAGCTTGAAGCAGGTTATTTTCAGCACGATAATGCTCCAGCACATACTGGTCGACAAACCTGCCAATATCTTCAACAGTTTTTTGCTGACAGGATCGTTGGAGCACGAAGATGAGCACCAAGATCGCCTGATCTAACTCCATTAGATTACTTCATGTTTGGCTTATCTAAAAAATAGGATTATAGATAGAAACCGCTTGCATACCCATAGAAGAACTGAGAGATGCAGTTTTTGTCACTTAATAATTATACTAATTGTATGTTTATAATTTTAAAGTAATAAATAAATTTTAGTTAAACCCAGTTAGTAATTGAATTATAAAAATCATAATTTAGTAAAGTTAAATTAATTACATTTCATTTTTACAAGCAGAAACACCAATCTATAGTCATTTATATAATGCGAGTTCAAATATAGGTTACATTTTCCTTATTTATGACAGATCCGTTTACTTTCTTGTGTTCCAACACTGACTTAGTTCAAACCTTCATTACAAACACGCGGCATATTACCTACCACCTGTTACTATCTATAGGAGCGGAATTGACAATCTTTTCGAATCTCATAGTATGAGTCCTCTTGAACCGATTCATTTTACTGTCTTGGCTACTTCCGAGTCTGGACAAGCATGAACTAAAAATTTCCCTAAATAATCCAGTAATAAAAAAAGGTAAGTTGTGTTCTGCAATAAAGGGTACCATAAGCGTTTCTGTTGTTTTCACTTGCTTGTCAAATATTTTTTTTTTTTGGATTATTAACTATCTGATCAAGCTTCAACGTTATTTCAGAGGCTCTCAACTTATTCATTGTTTAATTTTTGCTTGACGTTCACATGTGTTATTCCACCAGATATAAATAGTTGTTAAATTAATATAGAGAACCACAAAATAATACCTTTCATACTATCTTTAATCCTCAATAACTTAACCCGTAACAGCCGTTGGATTGTTAACTATATGTTAAACCACACTTTAAACCTGTGGAATAACAATAAACCAAACAGTACAAAGATATACTATTTTAATGAGATTGTTAGAGGGCACCATGTCCGACAATATGAACACGTAAGAAGGACAAGTCACATCACCATTAAAATCAAAATTATACCTATTGTAACAACGTAATTGATAAAATGGGAAAGTAACAATTTTGCTACAAAAGTAACAACTTCCACAACACTGAGTCGACTGGCCTAAACGTACTATTTGCAACAAGTGATCTGCACTTCATGCTACTGTAATATATAGATTCCGTCAACATAAATTATATAACAAAAGTATGCATTTTCTTGCAAAAAAAATGCGGTAACTTTCATTAACAATTTTGTGGGAAATATTAATACAAGTTGTACTCGTTCCTATATGTTCAACAACTTCTTGTACGAAACTTTATAATCATTTTTCTTCTGTTTACTTAAAAAATGAAATTGGTCGGTAGTTTTCAATATTCTTCTTATGTATTGTTAGAATAGCCGAATATTTAAGCATAGAAGGTAAAATACCACTACAAATCTATAAATGAATAATATTTCATAAGAACACACTATTTACTATTAATATTTTGCTTATGAAGAGAGGTGTAGCTGAATATTACAATATTGACAGGAAAAGCTGCTATATATTGTATAAATAATCGCAAAAGTTGAGTTAATGAGGCTATCTGCTCGTTGATAACCCATAACGGACAGTAATGGCCGCTAATAGGAAATGCTATATAAAAACAATAGATGTCTGTTTAACGTTACGCAAAAACATAATTTAATGTTATATACATTATAAGTATAAATATATGTTATGATGAACTGCTGCCAAAAAATTACTGACGGTTTTGTTAGTTGGATGCGATCACAACTAAAAATAATATTCACTGAAAATGATATTTATTCAAATAAAGAAAAAAAAAATCATTGAGCAGATAATAAGCCAGCTAATTTAAATGTGATTCCTTTCAGAATTATATGCCATTTTAAATACCTAAACACGGGCAATGATAGCATATGGTATACACATAATATATGTAAGTACAGCATTTCGCAAATAACAATTCAATGGTAACAACCCAGAAGCGAATAATGCGTCTCGCTCGTACAACTGAAAGATACGCTGCTAGTACGGGACTCCTATAGTATGTATTTGCGCTCTCACATAAATAAATCAAAATGGCTCCCCTCGTAACTGCATACATGTATGTATTAGTCGCATGAACATACATACATGCATACGCGACCGTTGAAGCCAATCACAATTCGCAGTGTTACAATCCCCTAACGACTGCACAACGTATCCCCCTTTCGTAAATGAAACCAGCACAGGATTGTATTGTGTGAGTTTTGGTACTCGTATTGGTTACTGAGAATGCGTTTTGCTGTAATTAATAATAATTAGAGACCGGATTATATGCAAAGAAAAACTGGAATATATGCGCATATATATGCATCGATTTTTGAGAAAATATGCATAAACCTGGGACATATATGCAAAAAAATTGCGACAATATACAAAATTTTTACATAAAATAAATAAGAGCAGAAATTTAAACATTCACTTTATTGCACAAAATTTTTTCAGAACATATTTCTAAAACAAATTATAATTACATGTTTTTCAAAATTGTGTAAAAGAAAGTTTTGTTTTCTATCAGAATACATATTATGTTTCGAAATAGAAAAGCTTCTTTCAATATCCACAGATGTAATTGGTGCATTTTTTACTTTGCAATACATTTTAAACTAAAATTAAAGTCGAAATCGTTTACTGTTTCACCTTCCAAAATTTTCTTAACTTTCTTCAATTTCAAATACCCCACATTTTTATTTATGACTTTTTTAAATTTATCGTAATTAGAATTACCTATTGTACCCTTAACCCGCTTACATAGCATATCAAATTCGTCTACATCCCTTGCGTTTCTAATTTACGAATGGAACTTGAAACAAAGCTATAATTTGACTTAATATACAAAAGGTTTTGCAGCAATTCTGTTCATGTTACTATCTTTTTACAGTTTTCTAGAGCAATACAGTCAGCAGTGATTTCAAGAATTACATTTTTTGTTCCTTCAAAATTATCGGCGAAAAAAATTGCAGCCTCTAACCATGTACCCCATCTCGTAATAATCAGTTCAGGAGGCAACTTAACACCGTGAAGTCGCTCCTTATAAAATTGGATTCCTAAAGGTGCTTTTAAAAATATTTTTTTTGACATTGCTAATTAAATCATTAATCAAAGGGAATTGATTCCTACTGTCTTCGGCTACACGATTAAACCCATGAGCTAAACAAGTGGTATGAATAATGCTACTATAAAAAAAAAATTAAATTTTGCGCGGCTTTTATCATGTATGGTGCAGCGTCGGACAACATTAGTAAAATTTTTTCACAAGGTATACTTCCAGGTAAAAAGAAATTTGATAAACCTTCTTGAACGAATTGGGCAATTGTCACATTATTTGTTTTTTGAAGTTCTTTACAATAAATTAAATATGATTTACCTACAATATCTTCATGAAAAATTTCTATTAACAAATGGGCAATATAACGGCCACACTTATCCGTACTTTCATCTACCATGATATAAATAAAATTATTCCCTACCAATTGTTGAATTTCTGCTATTCTTTGCTGGTAACAAGATGTGACATAATTTTTTTCGTTCGTCAGGTATATTATGTTTGCAATATTTTTACAGAAATGATTTCAAATTAACATTTTTAATCTTTGCTAATGGTATGTTAGACGAAATTAATGCGTTACACAGATCCGTATTATATTCTTCTTGTTTTGAGTTTCGTGAAGTTGATGCTACACATTGACCTATAGATTGCTGCACACATGCGGATCGCTTTAGTTTTTCACATTTTCCAATATGCGATGGGGTTTTAGCGTGTTGATGAATCAGGTATTTTCTCTCAGAAGACACCTACAACAACAATTTTATTTAGTCATTTTATATCAAAAGTTAAAGAATTTAAAAACAATTGTAAAGTTTTTAGTAAGATTAAACTTACCAGCTTACTGCAGTCTCGACAAAATATTTTGTCGCCATCCTTTACCAGTTCAGAATATGGCTTAATCCATAAAGAAATTTTGTTCGCTATACTCATTGTATGTACGCACAGTATTTAAAAACGTAACACAATTGCATGCTGTTTCGCTCAAAGATATTCAATGAGTGAATAGTTTATTTGGAAATTATTAATAATAAAACGTATATACCACATCCCTTCTGCTAGGCGAAATTAAACGTTTCTTGGAAACAGTTCTTGGAAAAAAGTATTAGAGAAACCAATGTAAAAGGTTTATCGTTCTGAGAATTGTCGGTTGTCGATCTACATTAGGAATTACTAGGAATTTTTACTGATAGAAATGATAAGAAAAAGCTTAAATATGCAATATATGCAATCACTAATTGGCGCCAATTAACTTCAGTTAGTGTAATACGTCTACATATAGACCATAATTAAAGATATGCAAAAAATAAAATATATGCACTTTGCATATAATCCGGTCTCTAATAATAATAATATATCTTTATTTTTCACAATCAAGTGTAGTAACATATGTATATTTAAATTTTTATATAAAATGTGCGTGAAGTGAAAAAATCTTAAGGCGTAGTTTGGTTTGAGAAGAAATCTCTTACCAGTCTTAGACTAAACAAAAGCCAGAACCGAGAAGAAAAACCAGAGAGATTGAATTGTCCCATAAAGACAACAGTACCTTTTACCAACAAACTGAAGGAGCAGCAATGGGTAACAGCTTATCTCCTTTCATAGCTAACCTAAAGAGTTGTTAAAATCATATAACATTCCAGCATTAAATTAGCTACAAGGACAGTACATATACCTAGATAATATTATAGCACTAAGAAATAAGAGTTGCATATTAAAAAGACGTCGTGTTTACAAAACGCTGTTAAATCACCCAATAGACCGCATTCATTTAATTAAACAGCTAGTAAATTGTCTAGTCTAGATCAAATAAAATGTGACTAGAAGATTTTTAATCCACGTGTCAGTTGACAAATACCCCTTAGCAAATAGACAATACTTGACTATTTTTGCTCGTCAAATTTAAACTTCTATAGTTCTCGACAAAATAACACGAAAAGAGTGTGGACCTCTCCTGGCTATTAAATTAGTCAAAAAAGTGTTAAAATTTTCAACAGTGTAGGTATACACCATTATCTATATATTGCGCTTTGAATCAATATTTTGAAATTGGCCCTACAATGCTCTACATATTGATTTTCTTTCAAAATAAATCTATTATAACAGTTATATCTTAAAACCAATATATCATTTTCCTATATATGCGTATACTTATATACAATCCTTACAGTACATATTTATTGTGTGATAAACAGAAAACTATAAATCTTCTTTCTCGAACGGCTTCCTTATTCATTTAGCCTAGATGATACGGTTGTATCGAAATGACAGGGAAAAGTTTTGCCGTTGATAACGTCTCTGTAGTATATACATACACATAGACATCTGGAAGGCCGTCTCATGTCATTACGAAAATCACAAATTCACAAGTCATTAACTTTTTGACAAATTGTGCTTATCCCCTCTATGTATACGGGTAAAGTATATAGGTTGTATTTTGCCTATACAGGAATTAACGATTGAATGAATGGCATTGACGACAATAGAGTTTTTATTTGGCTATATATTTTTTTTTTGCATTTTATCGCTGTATCCGGTTCAGCTTGGGGATGTATCGTTTATTTCCTCCATGAAAACAACCATTTTTGTCATGGGGTTCAGATGCTGTTTGAAACGGATATTCCACGCCAATATTTTTTTAAATATAAACAATCGTTTATTTTAATTTCTTAAAAAGCCAAGAAAAAGAAGAAATTAAAATACATATACATGGTCAAGGAAAGAAGCTTTAAAATTGTTTATTTGATGTCAGCTATTCTGTGATTAAATGAAATAACGAATTCAACGATAGTGTACTGACAAGGAAAGGTTCTCAAGTAGTGTTGTGCACTGAAAGAAATATTCTTTTCATTTAAAAAGGAATTGCATTAAACCAAAAGTTTTTGCGTTTTCTATATGGCCAACATGATTTGGTGTTTCCTTGAAAAGGAATATAATTTTAAATTCACGCATTTCTTCAGAAATACTGTATTTTTCCTTGAAACAATTTATTCTTTTAAGTGAAAGATAATGATAATTGATTCAAGTCCTCTTTTATTTTGAACTTGAAAACGATGCAGTTTGGCAGAAAACCGTAAGCATGTTGATTCAAGAGGTTTTTCCTTTTCTTATAACATTAACACAACAAAATGCCATGATCATTTTCAATCGAAATGAAAATGAATTTTCTCCAAAAGCCCATGCACTAAGGAGGGATTTGCCGTTAGAATGTTGTAAATATCCTAGTAGTATGGGAGAGTTGATCGCAGTGATCATCCTCTAAGCACTCTAGTGCGCCATTAAAAAAATCGTCCTATCAATGGCGATGACTCCCATCAGATGTTGCTCTAGTAAATATACCAGATTAGTATGTTACAATTATAGTTTCCAGCCTATTTTGTGTGAAATATTTTCTGTTACTGGAATGAAATAGGAGATGCGCCATCTATGCGACAATTTCTCTACTACACATAAGTATATCTGCTCATCTACTATACTATATGGGGAGAAAACTGCTATATGAAAATAAAATGCGATATTTATTTTTACTTCCATGTAAATATTTAGTTAAATTAATAAATACTGCGCTAGCTTTAAATAAATCTACTAACCAAATTATTTATTTGATGAAATACAGGAATATTTTTAATATTCTAAATTCAAATAATAATTTAGTAACTTAACCAAATGCATGAAAAATGGTTGAAAACAACAAGATCGTTTTTCCCGTGTATAAGAGTTTTAAAACCTTCAAACACTATATACTACTGTAAAGTTGCTTGACTTATAAGTAAATCAGCATTAACTGAAAAGATTCCAATTATCTCTGAAATTTCTTTAACTTCGCGTGAAAAATATTCACTTTTGTTCATTATTGTTTGTGTATCTGAGTTTATGCACGTGGGAACATGAATAAAACTTAAATACTTCCGCATAAAAAAGCACTCAGCTTGAATACAGGTGCTCGCATCTTCCGTTAAAAGGAAAAAAAGTTTTAAATCAATGTATACATGCGTGTCAACGCAAATAAACCAAAACGTCCGGCTTTTTTATTTAAAATACTGTTTATAATTCAATAATATGATAACGTACTTAAAAGAAACTAAAATATATTGTTAAATATGTACATGATAATAACAAAATAATATGTAATGTGTATTGTCTTACTTAAACAGAAGTTATAAAGACATTATAAAATATTAATCAAAACTAAGGTGCATTCCATTTGATTACGATTACTTTTCGTCGAAAAGCATGTACTTAAGAAGAAAATAGTCTTCCGGCAAAATAGCACGCTATTTTCAATTAAAATAAACACTTTTCTCAGAAAAGGTATTCTTTTGGTTGAATATGATAAAAACCAAAAATAATAAAACTTTTCATTTAATTCAACATAATTTTCTTATTTCTGTTTAAATACAGCAAAAATTACTATTTTGATATTTTGACAGTTAACATTTATTCATTTTAACTTAAAATTATTATTATTTAACCTAACAATTTCTGCTTTTTTAATTTATAAAGTAGTTGGTTGATTTACCCAGGACACTTATTGCCCTAACAATAATGAATGTTTAAAATCAAATTATCTTGATTGTTGAAATAATGCTAAAAATATTATCAAATCTACATAATCATTTTGACATTTTCATTTTATTACTTGGACAAATATTTTTCTTCCACTGTATTTAACTTGATTTTTTTTTATTAATTTAACACATCTTCATCTCTCAGTGTGTGGAAAGTCAATCAACAATATTCTCTGTTTACTTTCATATGTATGGTTCATGTACCCTTTTTTTATACACAGCGTTGTTGCTTTTTTTATGGCAATATAAATGTAAATATAGTTCCAACCGGTCACGCAATAAAACATAAAAACGGCCCCAGCTTATTCGCACCTCCGTTACCGAGAAAGAACGCCATCAGAATTTCAGAATAGCATGTGAAAAGTACGAGGTAATCTTAGACCAATTACGATAATATGAAATACGTTTGTTACCTGTGTCTCCGTTAACGATAATGACTGCGCCAATTGCTTCCTTTCGGCGCCAACGACGTAATGATTCTTTTCGAAGGCGTGCTCCAATTTCAGCAATTGGGATGGACTGAACGCTGTTCGAATCCTCTTTGGTTTTCTGAAAGGTTGCAGTAGAAATCCCGGTATGTCTGGCCCTAAAACGAAAGAAGAGAAACGCACTTTTTATAGAGCTTCTTTCTAAGTTTCTCTAATGTATTTCGTATAGTAAAATAATAAATAGAAACGTGGAAATAATTGAAAAGTGCCTTTAGAACCGCCCAAGTTATTATTACGTGGAATAGTTTTAATTTCATTGTTGTTTACCGTCCAGTTTACTTTAATTTTGTTTTATCAGAGTTTTCTATGTAAACTGCATTGCAGTTTTGTTTCAGATGCCGTTATTTTTTTTTAATATTCTGATTTAATAGAGCGGTATATCTGATAGTAGTCATTTTTCTGTGTAATTTTTGTGACTGTAGCTCACGCATCTAGTGTTTTTCTCAGATTAATTATGTCATCAATAGCAACAGTGTAATCCTTTCCCATTTTCCTTGTAATTGAGATTTTTCCTTTCGCAAAACCACTGTTGGAGAGTATAATAGAATAAAGAAGTTCTGGAGTAAGACTTTGATGTCATTAATTCCCCCTAGATTTAATTTTCTGGTCAATTTCCCTAATGGTAACGTTATAAAACAAATTGTCAATGCATTGGTGACTGGCGAGTAGGCAACCAGATATACCACAATCTAAACCAGTTATTATTTTGTTTTCATTGAATTGACGTACGACATATTCTGAAATTTTACCATTATTTAGTATTTTTTAATATTTATTTCATTATTAATTAGAGTATTTCAAACCCGTAATAAACCGTACTTAGTCAATAACTAAAATAATTGACTTTTCGGTAACTACAAAAAATTATATACGTATTAAATCAGTTTATTCTCCTAAAATGTAATTGAATCGTGAATTTTAAAATTTCTTGGGTGTAAATGCAGCTTTCAGAGGACGTATTCACTTATCAAAGCCAAAAATCACTTTTTTGTGTATATTTATTGCAATCAAAGGTAAAGACTAAAAATTTAAAGAGAAATATAAATATATAAAGAGAAAAAGGTTTATACATAAAATAAAACACATTGAATTTTCGTGGCGGTGTTTCCTGAAATTACCGAATACGAAATTTAATGCAAAAAAAAATACATAAACAAATAAAAGACCTCTTGATAGACGGCACCATTAGAAATACAACATTTATGTATTTAACTTGTTTGATGTTATGTAAGATATCTTTTTGTTAAGAAAACATATTGCGATGGATTAAAATTATATTACCTTTACTAGATATTAGTTACTAGTTTTGTATTATGCTCGCGAGTATTGCTTTAGTAATAGACAATTATGTCAATCAGCCTCTGAGTTTTTGAACAATGTGATTTCACATGATAATTACACTATTATTGATGTATTCATTTATTGTTGTTGTTTATTCTTAATATTGTATTTCTACAAATATTTTCATGTTACAAAACAGTTTAAGATTATTTACAACATTATTACAGCATTAATTTCGCAAAGAAATTATTTTATTTTATTTAACCCTTCCGTTTATGTATTTTTTCAAGAAATATATCTTAAACTATCGCCATGTATCCAATGTCGTTCTATTTTATTGAAATAAGCTAACACTTTAATCTGTAACACAGCTTCAGGCATTAGCAACGAAAAAGTATTTAATGTAAATTAAAAAATAAATATTTTAGCACTAACTGAGATTGACGAAACAATATGATTTCTTACATGTTTGTTTATTATTTAAAATCCAATAATATTTTAAATGATTTTAAAAACCTGTCCTTTGTAAAGAGACCCAGTGTGGCCATATCTCAAAAGAAAAAGATCAACGACGTCAGATTACACAGGCGATACTAAATATGTCCTGAAAATACAATAAACGGAGGGTTCACAAAATAAATAATATTCTTTGCGAAACCTTAATTGCTTATTAAGAATTTATAATAAACTTAAAACCTGGTTGTGGTATTTTTTTATAGATAGAGGAACTTGTAATACAATATTTAGAATTTAAACAACAAGTGAGTAATTAATACATCAATAATAGTTAGTAAAACAATAAATCTGGGAAAATCACATTAATCCAAAAACTGAGGAGCTGACTGACATATGGCTATTGCTCTACTAATACTCGCGAGCATAATCGAAGTAGTAACTAATATCAAAGCAGCACTAACAAGGTAACATAATATTTAAATAATAAAATCCCATCACCACGTTTTTTCCTTAAAAAGAATTATCTTACATAACATCAAACAAGTTCAACACATATATATTTTAAAATGAAGCCGTCTATTCAAGAGTTCTTTTGTTGTATGATATTTTTTTCATTGGTATTTCTAAGGAAACGCCGACACCCGAAACTCCGATTGTTTATTTATACATAAACCTTTTTTCTCTCTATATATTTATTTTTGTTTAAATTTCTAGTCGTTACCTTTGATCGCAAGTATATACAATTGAAGGATTTATGGCTTATGAATAAGGAATACGTCCGCCGAAAGTTTGCATTTACAATCAAGAAATGTTAAAATTCTGAATTGCTGGTGTTCCCGATATTCCTGTGAGAAGTTGTACATATTGGAGGACTTCTGGAAAGAATACATTCTGGAAAAAGTTTTTGAGGTTAACCTATGGATAAGCAATATTACTATTAGGAGGCTTCCGTATTAAACTATTTAATTATATTATTGCAATGCTTGGGGCAAATTTGTCCAAGAGATTTAAATCATCCAAGAAGTATTCAGTGATACTAAAAAGAATTGAAAATAAATTGCAGTGTATAGAAGTAAACAAAGAAAGCCTGTCTTTCACATGCTGAATAGTATTAACTCCTACCTATCATGTTCTTATACGAATTCATTACTATTATAATTATCTTGCTACTTTCAATTCATTGTTTTTTAATTTATTAATCGCAATCTTATAAAATAGGAGTTATTACAGTTTAGCATTCGAGATACTAAAAAATATCGTATATTTTTTTAATTTACACAATTTATTATAATTTTTTAAGAAAATATACCTAAAATTACACATTATTATTTAACAAACTTTGAAAATAATCAACCATTATTCTTCTAGCAGCGCATCATTCATATTGGCAAATTACAGCACCATTTGTAGAGTCATTTTGAGCAGATTTGTTATCTATTTGATCATCGTCTGATAAATTATCTTGATTCTTGTAGGCATTATTATGCAATATTACAGCTTTAAGACTAATTATCAATGCTAGTGGTATGCTACAGCTCATTACAATAGACAACACTGGAAAAAAGCTTTTTCAAATTCCTAAAGTACACTCAATAACATTCTTAGCACACTGAGAAAAATGGGTTAAGTAAAGTGTTTACTTGACAAAAAAATCATTTACAATAGATAAAGTTTTACTTGCAACTATTCTCCTCAATTAATACCTGCAACTAAACCCAGTTTCCTGAATGCAAGTTCTTACTGTAAATAGTGCTCTTATTAACGGCTATTACACAGCGTACCTGACAAATTCTTGTGTAATAATCATAATCAAACTGTTGATATGTGGTAAGTAACGTATTACTTGTGACTATTGGTACTGTATCTAACTACAGCATATACTTAGTACAAGAACAATAATACTAATTGCTATTAAACTCATGTATTTTCATAAATAAGTAGCAACTTTCCAGAACTATGATTATTTGAGTTTTGCTGCACTTCGTGTGTTTTCGGGGAACCTTGGTAGTCTTACCGTGTTTTGCTTATAACCGTCATAACTAGTGTTGAATCACGTATACGCGATAGACGGAATAAATCTCTTCGTGTTTAATAAAGGTTGTTTCTTATTAAACTCGAATATACCTGTGTTAGAAGTTAGAAATAGAAGAATTACTTTCATATTGGAGCTTCAACTCCACTGCTTAAATGAATTTTACAGAGGTAACATACGTAGATCATCTTTTGATATGCACCCTTCATTATCATAAACAATATATTAGATTGTATTAAACATTTAAGAGTATCGGCAAGTTGTATGAGGATTCCATCCAATCAGTTGGGGTAATTGTTAATTCTAAAGCTTATTTTGAAACATCTGTTCAGGTTATTCGGTTATTTACTTGTTCTTTGTTGTTATTATGTAGCTTAAACATTACATTACATTCATATCAGGTAATCACTGTGTTTGTCCTATACCAAATGAAAACTATTACTAATTAATACTGGCTTTTTTTTTTTAATATAAGTTTATATGTACATCTTTAGCAAATTAAATGCAAATTTAAGCTCCACAAATCTTCGATTATTAATGCAATCGAAGCTACAGCACACTGAAATAGTAATTAAAAATTATTTGCAAACAATTTTGAATTACGCATTGCTCTGTACCCAGTACTTATAGTTGCGGTTGCATAAATAATCCAAGATTTGTAGAGCTTTTTTTTGTACTTTATCAGTTATTTACACAGAATACTCAGTAAGCTAATAATTTAATAAATATTTACTAAACCTCCTAGTTTCGTACGCTAACCATCATTTAACAACAAATTTAAAGTATAAGTATATTGTATATTTGTAGCAAACCATTACCTTTTATATATCAGGTATATTTAGTGAACGTGCATTAATGATACTCTTTCTTTATCACAAGTAATCCAAATAGCTTGTATTAATTATGAAAGTGTGATAGCCATTATAGAATAGTTCACTCATAGCAATACATCTACTTGACATGGGCAAATCTTTTACTTACCGCAACTGCATATATTCTTTGCCTTAATTACCTCAGTTCAATTATCATCAGTAACTTCATAAGTTACTGATATGAAACAGACCGTAAGTAACTTAGATTGTTTCTTGTTAGTATCAGTGTTTAGAATCTCTTTTTTACTAGTGCTAAGTAATTTGTGCTTTTGTCCCCTATTCAGCTGAACTTTTTACTTACGATAATTATATTTTTATTCATGATTATTAATTTTTTTCTCAGTGTATTGTCGAAGCAGTTGATATATATTTCGACTGGCGTTGATTTTACTTGAAGATATATATATTTCTGAGTATAAATTGATTTTAAATGAACCGTATATACACACGAAAAACGCTTGAAAAGCTCACATGCTTGTTCCGTTTAAAATGTTTTCAGAAATAACTTAATGACAGCAATAACTCCAACCATCAAATACGAACCATTTAACATACGAAAACCCTAATCACCATTATATTTTTAAATCAGGTACGGCCAGTTAGGTAACTAATCCTGTGGCCTGCATACATCGATCATTTCATTAAAAATCTCTTAGAAAAAAAATATATGAAATTATATGTGTGATAGTGGCGCTTAGCACTAATAATTTAAAGTTACTAATTAAAATAATTTATACACATACATTACGTATAAAATTAACGTAGGCTAATGGTTCCATATAAAAATTTATTATTAGCAATTTATTTAAGGAAATTTGATGCAAAGATTTATAACTGAAATTTTGCGACAGTTAATTTCGTAATATTTGAAAAAAAAAACAATAAGATAAGTCCTCTCTAGTCCTTAGATATATTTGGCCTGAAACTAGTTTGGGCTAGATTTAGCCAATATAAAGGAAATCTATACAGAACCGACATTTACATACACAAGGTGATTCTCAATATATGCGACAAACTTTAAGAGCTGATTCCTGAGGTTATTTTGATCCTAAAAGTTCATATGAGTATATGTCCAAAACGGTTTGGTTTTAAAGTTATTGAATGTTTAATAATAAATTATGAACTATGACTAACACGATATAATATCATAGTTGGTTCTTCAAAAACTATTGTGTTGAGAAGGAATTGTTTATTTGTCATTTCAATATTTGTCAATAGTTGTCAGAGTATTCATTCAGTTTATTGTCAGTTTCTGTTTTTTAAAATGAATTACACGAATGCTGAGATGTGTGATATGCATTTCGTTTACGGTCTTGCCAATGGAAATTCGCGTGCTGCTAGACGTCTTTATGAAGAACGATACCCGAACCGTATCATCCCGCATCATTCAATATTTGCACGTCTTCACCAACGTCTTAGTGAAACGGGAAATTTTAAAAAACGGACGACTGATAACGGGCACCCATCTACAGTGAGAACTCCACAAGTTGAAGAAATGGTACTAAATGAAATCGAGGAACATCCTACTACAAGCACCAGAAAAATTGCGTTTGCTTTAAACATTAGTCAGGCCATAGTTTGGAGAATATTGAAAGATCAACTGTTGTATCCATATCACATTCAACGGGTGCAGGCACTTTTGCCGGCAGATTTTCCGCAAAGAGTGGCTCTTTGTCAATGAATGCAACACAAAATCCTGACTATTTTGCTCAAATATTCTTCACCGACGAAGCACGACTGCTCTAGAAACGCGATTATTAATTTTCATAATAATCACATATGGGTCGAAGAAAATCCGCACGAACTAGTGAATGCCGTCCACAACATCAATTCTCTGTCAATGTGTGGGCCGGGAATTGTTGGGTCCACATTTTTTACCGATGCGGTTAAATGGCGAGGTATACCGCAATTTTCTTGACGAGGAGCTACCCTACTGCTGGAAGAAGTTCCGTTGCAATTAAGATACAAATGTATTTTATGCATGACGGTCTCCAGCGCATTTCAGTTTAGTTGCTCGCGAGTTTTTGGACAATACGTATCCAGATCGGTGGATAGGACGGGAAAGTCCACAACCGTGGCCTCCTCGGTCTCCAGACTTAAATTCTTTGGAGTTCTTTTTTTTCTCTGGGGTCACCTTAAATCATTAGTTTATACGACTCCCATTGAAAATGTCGATAAACTGAAAAATCGTATTATCGCAGCTTTTCAAACAATTCGAAATACCCCTGGTATTTTAGAACGGACTCGCCAGTCAATACGACGAAGGATAGAAGCTTGTATTGCAGTTGGGGGCGGTCATTTTCAACAGTTAGTATAAGATAACTTGTTTTACTAATTATTCTGTTAATTTATAATAAAAACATTAATTCTGTTAACTTACTATTAAATATTGTACAATTTTAGAACTAAGCGATTTTGGACATATGTTCTTATGAACTTTTATGATCAAAATAACCCCAGGAATCAGCGCTTAAAGTTTATCGCATATATGAGAATCACCCTGTATAAAACTACAATAAAATATCAATTAATATTCAGACCACATCAATCAGCCTCCTGAAATGTGTTTTCCATAATCATTTTAAAAATTTCAATTTTGTAACTTTCAATTTAACCTTTTCATACAAATTTCCAAACTTTTTCAATATTTAAAACCTTTAATCAACTTTTCTATCGTTTTATTCAATCTTAATACTTTAAAACAATCTTTGTCAATTTAACCTATAAAAAAAACTTTCAAAATGTTTTTTCTAAATTAACACGACTTCCATCTATAATGAGTCTAGTGTTTATATTAAAACAGGGACATCAAATCAGAGATAAATAAGTTATCCTTGCACATTATTTATCGGCTAGATAATTAATTTTCTACCCGAACAGTATATAGGTGCAATACATCAAGTTGCGTGCGCTCGTATCTTTTAATAAATGTGTACGAAACGTGTTCGTAATTTGTATTATGATACGGCCTTATACATGCGAATATTTACATAAAACGCCGGTCTAATGTATTTATTTCCCTCAATTATACGTCATTATTGTAAATTACACACAAGCACACAAGTAGATTAGAGGGAAAAAATAATAATAATTTCATAATTTCAATTTTTCTAATTTTAGCATTTACATTGTGTAATTAATAATAACAGAAATTTGTAGTTATAATTATTAATTATTTTCCCAAGAATAGATTGTTTAAATTCAAGGGCGTACGAAAAAATGTTTCTCCTTAATATTGTTGCAGGTTTTCCATCAAGAACAAGAAATAGAGTAGACTTCTTTTTGAGCGACATTGTTCCAAAACAACATGATGATTACTATTGATTTTTTCTTGAAAATAAAATTATTTAAGAACATGTGCGTTCTTTTTATACCTAGTTTATACAATAGTAAAATAGTTATTTACATTCGAATGCGGTAGGTGTCATTGACAGCGCGAGAATTCACTCAGAATTCGAGCGCTGTAAATGACCTAACACACGACATATATTAAATTTTTTGGCTGAAAAAATATTTAGAAAATCTTATTTAATTTAATAATTAATATATTATCCAATGAACGATATAAATTGAAAGGTTAGATGAGAGTAAATAAACATCGTTCATTCGTTCATACAGCAGTTTAATATATGATTATTATTAAGCGAATTTTATTTTTGCTATTCCAACAACAAAAAAATTGTTAACCTCCAACAAAGTATACAGTTTTTCTCTAACAATTTTGTGTAGTTGTTACATTAACAATTTTTTATGAAGCTTTTGCAACAATAAGAGATTTGTTAAGTTTTTGTTAATTTTAATAATAATTTTTTTACTACTGTGTATGCATTTTCATATTAAAAGCAACCCTAAAATTTAAAAAAAAAAATCATTACATCTGAGGTTGTTGTTAGTAATTTTACATATTATTATTGAAAAATATTGTATTTAATTTCAGGCACGGCTCGTGTTTGCGTCATCGAGAAGATTATGCTGTAGATTGAATTCCTTCGTATAACTTCGTAACATACGGAATAATCGCTTAAGAAGATGGATTTGTAAGTCGACCTATTCATCTTGAGAGACTATCACTTGTAGCCACTTGTAGAATATGCATTACACCTTTATCTTTTGTTTTTTGCCCTGTTGAATAGGTAAAGGAAAGGAATGGAGTTGAACATTAAAAATTGTTTAATTTTTTTTTTCGAAATATTTTTATTGCTTTAAAACTTTTTAATTTTTTAAAAGTGTTAATTTTTTCTCTAAATTTTCAACCTCTTGCTTATGTTTGTTTTTTTTCAACCCTTTTAACATTTTTTTTATTCTAAGATTTCAACATCTTTTTTAGATTTTTTTATTTTTCATTATTCTGTAACAATTATTTCCAAACCTTTTTAGCTTCCTTCATTAGCTCATTTTTTTTTAATTTTTATTTTTTATTGAGGAAACAATAAAAGACACTTTCTTATCTTTTATTTTTTCCCAACTTTCTATGTCTCTTTTAGAGTTGTTGGTTTGTACTCCTTTTGGTGTTTTTTATTTTCTTTTTAACCGTAACAATTTTTAACATTTTTCAAATGTAACTTTTTAATTTTTTTTTAAGTTTTTTTTTTAAATTTTTACATCTTTTTTACATTTGTTTATTTGTCTAGATTTTTTAACAATTATTTTCAAACTCCGCACCTCTCTTTAACATTTTAGTGTGTTTGCATTTATTTTTTCAAATAATTCTAACATTTTATTTCGACTTTTTACCAATTTTTACATTTTCTATTTTTTTTTTTTATTTTTTCAAATTTCTTTATTTTCTTTTTTATAGTTATTTGCTTTTCCAACCTTTTCCAAACTTCATACCTCCTTTTAGTGTTTCTTTTATTATTTTTCAAATAGGTTTTTTTTTTTTAATTTTTTTTACATCTTTTTTATATTTATTTATTTTTCTAGATTTTGTAACAATTATTTTCAAACTCCGAACCTCTTTTTAACATTTTAGTGTGTTTACATTTATAATTATTCAAATAAGTCTAACATTTTATTTCGATTTTTCACCACTTTTTTACATTTTTTATTTTTCAATTTTTCTTTCAAAATTTGTTTGCTTTTCCATTTTTTCCCAAAATTTATGTTTCCCTTTAGCGCTTCTTTTATTATTTTTTTAACCGTAACAAGTTCTAATGAAAAATATTTTATTTATTTGGAAGAAAATCAGGATTTTGCAGATTCGAACGTCCATTGCTTACATTACAATTTACTGTACAGATTGTTTTATTAGAATTTATGTTAAATGTCGGGTGTTCTTCTAGAACGCGCTCCTTAAAAAAGGCATATTAGTAAATCGGTCCATTCATCCTGAGATACCACTTGTAGAATATGCAATACACCTCTATGCATCCTTATCTTTTGTTTTTGCCCTGTTAAACTGGTATTGGAAAAAATATTGAGCAATGGAGTTGCACATTAAAAATTGTTTAATTTTTTCAAATTATTTTTATAACCTCTTTTTTATGTTTGTTTATTTTTCAATTGTTTTTAACATGTTTTTTTTCATTTTTTTACACTTTTGCGTTAGTATATTTTTTAAAAGAATGTAATATCTTTTTTTATTTTTCTCTCCTTTACACCTTCTTTTTAATTGTTTAACATTTTTCCATTTTTTACATTTGTTTGTTTTTTCAATATTCTGCAACAATTATTTCCAAGTTTTTTTAACTTTTTGCATTTGTTTATTTTTTAAAAAAAATTTCTAGGTTTTTTCGAATATTTTTCTTACATTTTCTAATTTCTAATTGTTTTCCAATTTTTTATTTCTCTTTTAGAGTTGTTTGTTTGTATCCCGTTTTACATTTTTTTTATTTTCTTTTTAATAATAACAATTTTTAATATTTTTTCTGATTTTTAACTTTTTTAACATATACGTTTTTCCACTTTAATTTATATTAAAAAAAAAAATTCGTAAACTACGTAAACTTATGAAAACCTATCAAAATGTAATAGGTATAAGAGAACGTACGTCTTTAATTGTACAATACACACAAAACCATAAACGTTGGTATAAATATATGCTGTAATACAACACTTTAAATTGGCCGCGCTCGTATAGAGAGAGAGACTGTACATAGGGAGAGATATAATTTAAGAAACAATAAGCATATTTCAGCGGGGTGTTGGTGATTTCACGAGTCAATTAGAAGTGTTCGCGTGAGCTGAGGCCATTAAGCGATGGAATGAGCGATCAACGATACCAGCCTACGATGGGGAAATGTATTCATTACGTGAGAATACATGCGCCGTAAAGAGAATGAGAAGTTTCGCGTTTAGGAAATATTAAACTCGGCGCGCGAACTTCTTTGTTATTGCTGCCCTGTTCTCGGTTGATGTAATAATATAAAATATCAAAGCACCAGCAACAACTGAATACCTACTTATTGCGAATGCTACAAGTTCTATAGTGTAATATATACCTAAAAGCAGTGGCGAGTCGTGAGTTATGAAAGAGGGTGGGCACAATATAAGAACTTTTTTTGTACCTACATAAAATCCATTCTCCTATTTTTCATGCTGGAAAAGACGTCTATTACTTTGTTGTAAAAATCGATCTTCTGACATTGTGCTTCTCAGAGAAGTTTTAATGCGTTTGAGGATGGAAAAACATCGTTCACATACTGCTGTCGACATGCTGGGGGTTGTACAAATAATATCCAACAGTTTATATGTTTCCGTCAAAACTTTTTTTTTTAAGTTGTGTGTTATGAACACTAAAAGCGGCAAAACACCACCTACATCTACGTCACATATGTCCTCGCACTCATAAATTACTGAAAGTTCACTTTTCAATTTTACGCTGTCCAATATAGGATAAGATTTCATTCAGATTTTTTTATACGCATAATTAACCGACGCAAAATATGACGATTTTTTTCCACATCATCGTTGTACTTAATTTTATGTCGCAAATAAAAGCACTGTCTAACTATTCACTTATGTCCACTTTGCCTAGAACATTAAAATCCACGCATGCATTCATGTGAGAAACGGAATTTTCGTGTTTCTTTGCCCTCTGTGCGATATGCTTTAAATCATTTAAACCCTTGTTTATTCCACGCACTGACCTCTTTCTTAAAAATTAAGCAGATAAAACGAAATAGTTTATTTGGTAGTGAACATCAGCACATCCACTCATATTTTTATTAAATAATACTCTATTGTAAGTTCGAGTTTTACTTGTGGAAGTGTAGTTTATTTGAAGATCAAGAATAGGCCTTGCTTTCTTCTTAATTAACAGTTTTGCTTCTTCAAATGATAGAAGGTTTTTTTTAAGATTTTGCATTCAATTAACTTCCATCATTAATAATAAACGTCACTTCAAGCCTTTGAAATCACACATGCGTGGTACGCGTTGAAAACGATGAAGTCGCAACGAATGCAAGACGTTAACTGGGGACACGGCATTGCGTGCCCCGAAGCGACCATATAAGCGCATATGGCGAAGATAAACGGAGCCGTCCGATTCATACTCGAAATAGGTACATCGGAAATAGTGCTCCAACGTAGTTTTGAGTGTTCTCATATGCGCTAGCATCTGCGGTGCGGAAGGAAACTTTGATACCATCGTTATAAAAAGACGTAAAAATAATATATATACAGGGTGTATATATATATTAGGGTGTTAATATGCAGCAGCTGTAATCATTTACAATCAAAAAGTCTTAATGCACAGGGGGTCTGTCTGTAAGCATTAACGAGAAAAAAAATATTTTGTAAATGCCGTGGGCTAGAGCCGCACCTGTGCCCAACCTAAATGCTGTCCCGAGTATACCCCCACATACCACTATCATTCAGCCATTACCGCTATTAGTTTTGTGTGGATCGCCGCTTGGAGTGCAAGCCACTTCGAACATTTTATTTAAATTCTTCCCGTCTCGAAAAAACGATCGTTTTCAGGACCATCATGATTTCATATAAAGAAAAACGAAGCTTGATGCATCGGCAAAAGCGCGGGAATGTATAGATTCATTTTCGCGCGATATCATAGTAAAAAGGCGTGTTTGCAAAGTTTCTGTATTTACATTTATTTCTGTGTAATACGATTCAATTCATTTTGCGTTGTATGATTAAATAAATCCAAAAGAAATAACTCAGAATCATGTGATACCGTTTATTAACAACTAACTTTCAATTCGACAAAGCGAAAGAAAAATATTTACGTTTTTTATAACTACTGAAGTCGCATATCCGGTGAAACTCGAACGTCTTATCAGGATATTAATAATAAATACTTTGTAGACTTACGTAGAATGCTCCTAACAAATAAGGCATGCTTATTTTATAAAAAGAAGAAATTTAAAATGCCTCAGTTTTGCTATTTTTCCAGGGGCTTTATTTATTCAAAATGACGTTAAATAAACTTACGGCATACCATTAAGAATAATACTAAATGAGTGCAATGTATTTATACATAATACCACGTTTAGCGGGTGCTTAACATGACGTTTCCTTGCATCAGGCCCGGACTAAAGAATTTTTGGCTCTAAATTTTACTTTTTTTTATTTTTTAATGATGAAATCCGGTTTCGGCGGGTTTGTGCTTTATATGTCATAATCATCAGTTAACACCCAAGCAAAATTTACTTTTTTATTTGATACGCTCTGTATATATACACTATTGCATTTGCGACAAGCAATATGTAATTTATGCTCTTTTTTTTGGTAGGTTATGTTAACAAATTATGCGACAAAACTACACATTATGTTTAAAAAAACACAAAATTTTAATGTCGGTTCACTACATAGATTTGTAATAATAGCAAAAATACTGTAAATATTTTGTTGACGATTAGGTGCAACTCTTACCACTGGCTTAAACGTACTATTTGCAACAAGTGATCTGCACTTAATGCTACTGTAATATATATAGATTCTGTCAACATAAATTGTATAACAAAAGTGTGCATTTTGTTGCAAAAAAATGCGATAATTTTCGTCAACAATTTTGTGGGAAATTTTAATTGTGCTCGTTCCTATATGTTCAACAACTTGTTGTGCGAAACTTTATAATTGCTTGAAAATTTACTTTTTTGCGTGATGAACAGCTTATTCCTGTTATATGGACGTCCCATATCCAAGCAATGCTTCTTGACCTAAGACTATGACGTTGCTATCTTCACTTATTGACAACCCGATGAAAATATTGCTTTGTGTTATGTACAGAGCCCATTTCCGTAAATTTTTGGATTAATTCCAAGTATATACTTGTTCGCACATTTTGACCTGCATAATTTTCGTTGAATAAGAGAGCTGTAGTAGTTCTTGCACACCGACTCTCATAATACAAAGTCACTAATTGCACACGTTCTTGGATAGAATAAACCATATTAATTTATTGTGAATTCATGATTAAGCCAAAAGTAAATTCCACCAAAGAACTTTCCACTACTAAATAATGCAAACATAAACTAATACCGTCCAAAATAATTGTCTAAAATTCAAAAGAAAAGCGAAAAAAAATGGTGTGAAAAATGCTTTTGTAAATTATTATTATTATTATAAAAAAATAAAGTATTTATTATTTTTATTCTTTAAATATAAAAAATACGTATAAGATTTTACTTTCATTTTAACTGAATTGAAGAGAACAAAAATTATGATTAGTTTGTTATCGTAGTGATTCTCAGTAGGCCATAGTTTAGTAACCGGTTTTACAACTTGAGACTTATAGTCAGAACTTCATTATCCATGTAGTTGTTTTAAGAGAATATTCGAGATACGACTTGCGCTAGCGAAAGACGTTGTTTAGCGATAAATGAATACAACAAGATCTTACTGCAATCAATTAAAAAGTTTCAATTAAATATTCGCGGAGACACGCAGAATGAACAAGAAGTTATAGGTATAAATATATTAGCTACTTTTCATTTAAACAGATGATTTTTAAACATTATGTAAGTATATATTTACATGTTAATGAATAATAAATACCAGGCGATTGTGGTTATTTAAGTAATGAATTACCAAGTTGAGGAATGTAGGTATGCACAAAAAATAGGTATCTACTTTGTGGTCAATTATAAGTATTTTCCTGGATTTTACGTTAAGTGTGTGTTTGTTATTGTAGAATCGCACCTTGTCCCTTTGCGGTTCTTCTTATGGTTAATTGAATGTCTATTTAAGATAGCAAATTAGAAAGTATTTTCCCAACAATCATTCTACGTCTCTTTGAAATACTTTATTAATAAATTTAAAATTATCCATTAACTTTTAACAATAATTGACATATGTAACTGTTCTGGTTGGATATACTCTTCTGATATAACATAAGCAAAGTCGAAAAAAATACAAAAAGGCAACATATTTTAACACACTTCTGCAATAGTATAGCGATTTGTATATCCAGATATTATGCGCTTTGAAAACTGCATTAAAATTCCAACAACAACAATACGCATACACTTATCACAATAGATCATTAATCTTCGGTTTTAAACTTCACTTTAGACTTAAAATATGTAGATATCAAAAAAAAAAAAAAAATCGACCTCGTCATATTTAATCCTTAATCCGTGATTGACCCTAAGTCATGATGCTCATGATATAAGAAAACAAGGTATGCTTTTCTGATACACTGAGAAAAATGGTTGGTTTAATCCAACATAAATTTTGTGTTACCATTTTTATGTTAGCCCAAACCAAAATAATGTTTAAAGAAATCTGTTATTGTGTTTGCCTTAAATATATATGTTGCGTTAACATTTTTGTTTTAGATTAACGATATTTAGTGTTGATTTATGAGTGGCCATTTTACTTAGGTTCTTTTAAAATCAAGTACAACGTCAACTCAAACTTATAAATTTGCGTTGTTTTAATACACTGCTCAACATTTGAACTGGTACACTTATATAACATGCAGTAAAAGTAAAAACAACCTTTTTATGCGTTTGGCATTACTTCCTACATGATCAGAGCTATGTTTATTCTTTATTTCTCATTCTCTAAATTAGGCAAGAAGTCTAATACATTAATGTGAGATTACTTTAAATAATAATATTTCACACAGTACTTATTACAATACATTTATTCGGCTCTATTATGGTTTATTATTATCATTGTTATGTTATTATTATTAGTACCGTCAATATTTTTAGTTATCTTTCGTTGTTCAGTGTTAGATAATATCTCACTATGGTATTTTCTCATTTGGAGAAATACGATGTATACGTTTTTTCGTATACTATACTGAGAAAAGAGATTGCATGAAATGAAAAGTTTTATAATTTTTGGTTTTTATCATGTTCAACGAAAAGAATACCTTTTCTCAGAAAAATGTTTATTTTAATTGAAAGTAGCGTGCTGTTTTACCGGAAGACAATGTATTTTCTTCTTAAGTACATGCTTTTCGACGAAAAGTAACCGTAATTAAATGGAATGCACCTTAGTTTTGATTGAATATTTTATAATGCCTGTATGACTTCTGTTTAAGTAAGACAATACACATTACATATTATATTGTTATTATTACCCAGTAAACACACATGTGTCTGTTACATCTCTACTAAGTATCATTTAAGGAACAGTGCCATGTAACTTAGATACGTAAATGTTACATAAATGTATGTATCCTAAATGTTATCTGAACTGAACTGCGATACGTGGCGCTAGTTACATTATAGTGATGTGTCTGAGATGTACCTAATAATACATCACATATCCTTGATCTGGTGCTGTTCAAGAACTATTCGTGACATATCTTTGTGTTTTCCGCAGTTTGAAATTTCTAAGCGAGTGTGCAAATGGCGTCTGTGAATGGCGTGTCCTACGTTGGTGTAGGTTGGTGACATATATTTACTGGTTTAACTTGAACTATAATAAATTTGAAGCACTGGAACGCATTTAACAACGAGGTGCCAACCGGTATTAAACGTAAGTAATTTTTACTTTACAAAATAACGCTTTTGAATGTGACGTTTGTGAAAATCTCTGTTCTAACCTCACATTTATTTGTTCAGGAATTATTCACCGCTTTTTATTTTCGAAGTAGTTTTTATTCCACTAAGACACCTCAAGATAGAAGAAGGATCAGCTGCGGACGACGATACTGAGGAAATAGGACAACTACTACCCTTCAATTCTAAACAAAGTTTGAATAATTTCGAGTTTCTTTTAAGCAATGATTTTAATACTCCAAAAATTGTAAGTGAATTACGTGCACGGTTTTCAAATTAAAAAATGTTGATTTCGTTTTAGCGATCATTCACAAAAAGAATCGGAGGCCAGAATGGTGAAGATATTTAATACGACTCTTGGAACATTGCTCCACCAACTTCACTAACGAACTTGCGCAGCATCTACTTGGTTCAGACAAAGGAATAACATAAAAGTTTGTTAACTGTGTAGAACCATTATATTTCCATTTTTAGGAGTTGTGACGTCATAATTCAAGGATTATAATGAACACACGGACGGAGCGGCAAGTGAGTTCTTTATATCTTGTAAATCCAATAATATTTATAGGTATTTACTAATGGATAAATATATAACTTAATATACTTTCGAAAATGATTTTTACCTATTCCTAAAGTCCGTTTTACACCTTGCTATTTATTGTGTAATTTATTGCCCAATTTAAAATTGTTGCGCGTATAACACGGATTTAATACGTATTATACACGTAACAATTTTAAATTGGCCAATAAATTGCGCAATAAATAGCTAGGTGTAAAACGGCCTTAAAAGAATGTTATGTATCATACAGAGAACATAATAACCGCTCTGAAAGAGAACAGTGTTCATGTATCAGAATCATATCTATGTGATGTCTCAGAGACATATCAAAGACAGCTGCTTGATGCGGACATTACGCACCGAATGAAGCCTACGTGTGCCTTACATGTTACGTGTCTGAGATAATAGATAGATCAGATGATACGTATTTGTTACGTGTCTGAGATATAAATGTGTTTACTGGGTATGTACATATTTAACAATATATTTTAGTTTCTTTTAAGTGCGTTATCATATTATTGAATTATAAACAGTATTTTGAATCAAAAAGCCGAACGTTTTGATTTATGTGCGCGGACACGCATGTATACATTGATTTAAAACTTTTGCCTTTTAACGGAAAATGTAAGCACCTGTATTCAAGCTGAGTGCTTTTTTACGCGGAAGTATTTTAGTTTTATTCATGTTCTCACGTGCGTAAGTCTCAGATACACAAACAATAACGAACAAAAGTGAATATTTTCGCGCGAGGTTGAAGAAATTTCAGAGATAATTGGAATCTTTTTAGTTAATGCCCATTTACTTATAAGCCAAGGAACTTTACAGTAGTATGTAGTGTTTGAAGGTTTTAAAACTGTAATACACGGGAAAAACGATCTTGTTGTTTTCAACCATTTTTCCTGCATTTGGTTACAGTTACTAAATTATTACTTAATTTAGGAATATTAAAAATATTCCTGTATTCAATCAAACAAATAATTTGGTTAGTAGATTTTGAAGCTAGCGCAGTATTTATTAATTTAACTAAATATTTACATGGTAGTAAAAATAAATATCGCATTTTATTTTAGTATAGCAGTTTTCTCTCCATATAGTACAGCAGATGAGCAGATATACTTATGTGTAGTAGAGAAATTGTCGCATAGATGGCGCATCTCCTAATTCATTCCAGTAACAGATAATATTTCGCACAAAATAGGCTGGAAACTACAATCGTAACATACTAATCTGGTATATTTACCAGAACAACATCTGATAGGAGTCATCGCCATTGAAAGGACGATTTTTTAACGGTACACTAGAGTACGCTAGGGTGGTTACTGCGACCAACTCTTCCAATACTTTCTAGGATTTACAACATTCTAACGGCAAATCCCTCCTTAGTGCATGGGTTTTTAGAGATCATTCATTCTCATTTCGTTTGGAAAATGATCACGGCATTTTGTTGTGTTAATGTTATAAGAAAAGGAAAAAGCTCTTGAATCAACATGCTTACGGTTTTCTGCCAATCTGCATAGTTTTCAAGTTCAAAATAAAGAGGACTTGAATCAACTATATCAATATCTTTCACTTAAAAGAATAAACTGTTTAAACGAAAAATATATTATTTCCGAAGAAATGCGTGAATTTGAACTTATATTCCTTTTCAAGGAAATCATATTGGCCATATAGAAAACGCAAAAATTTTTGGTTTAATGCAATTCCTTTTAAATGAAAAGGATATTTCTCTCAGTGTACATATTAATCAGCATTAAAAACACTAATGTTGTGCTAATTTAACATACCTTCTAAGATCAATAATAATAACAGAGATAGCAATGGTGGACATTTAATTTGAATCAGCCTGTGTAGGACAAATATTTTCGGAATATATTTAGCCAGCAAACACATTGTAAAATTCATGAACTGGGGAAACCAAATATTGCAGTTTTAGACTAGCGTTACCGTTTTCATTACCTACCTACCATGTGATTCAAAATGATTGTCGTAAGAAAAAACTGTTTTCCGGAAAAAATTATCTATACTTATTACCAATTTAATGAGCGAAGTTAGCTACATACAAATTTCATACATTAAATGAATTTTCTTGACATTTAGCGACATTGGCGTGCGTGTTGTAGTATCTTTCGATTATTTATCTTATAATTTTTTTCAAATCGTTTATATTTACATCTAATATCACCAACAATAGTATTTCTGAATACTGTAAGAAAATAAGGGAATTTATCTGTGGTAATAGCTCAACAAACAGGTAAAAAATCAATATTAACATTAAGTGAAATAGTTTATTACATTTTATAATTTTATAGGCTTATCATACACTTCAGCGCAATGAGCTGTCAAAAGAAAGTTACATTTTGATCCCTATAAAGTTTCTACGGTACAGGAATTATTACCATTAGATCACGATAGGCGATTGGAATATTATCTTTGGTTTAATAACAATTTAAGGGACGATGAATTGCTAAACAAATCATTTTTCTCGGGTGAAGCCTGGTTTTATCTAACAGGCTATATCAATTTACAAAACTATCGTATCTGGTCTGCAGAAAATCCACACGAATTTCGAGACACGCAATTGCATCCCGTAAAAGTTGGAGTTTGGTTAGCTATGTCCAGGCAACGATTAATAGGGCCAATTTTCTTCGAGGAAACTGTAACAGCCCAACGTTACCAACAGATGTTGGAATTGTTTATTGCAGAGTTACAAGAAAATGAGCTTGAAGCAGATTATTTTCAGCACGATAATGCTCCAGCACATACTGCTCGACAAACCTACCAATATCTTCAACAGTTTTGCTGACAGGTTCGTTAGAGCACAAAGATAGCCACCAAGATCGCCTGATCTAACCCATTAGATTACTTCATGTTCGGCTATCTAAAAAATAGGATCTATAGAAACCGCATGCATACCATAGAAGAACTGAGAGATGCAGTTTTGTCACTTAATAATCATACTAATTGTATGTTATAATTTAAAGTAATAAATAAATTTAGTTAAAACACCAGTTAGTACTGAATTGTAAAATCATAATTTAGTAAGTTAAATTAATTACGTTTCATTTTTACAAGCAGAAACACCAATCCATAGTCGTTTATATAATGCGAGTTCAATATAGTTACGTTTTCCTTATTTATGACAGATCCGTTTACTTTCTATGTTTCCAACACTGACTTAGTTCAAACCTTCATTACAAACACGCGGCATATACCTACACCCTGTTACTATCTATAGGAGCGGAATTGACAATCATTTTGAACCCTGTGTACGTACTAACGGCTAACGTAACAGCAATTCCAATACACATCGAAACTGAATTCAATAATATACATCAACGTTGTTACATGCGCGTATTACGCAAGAAAGCACCGTAAAATTGTCCTTTTTTTTCTCTATAATGATCAAGTCCGCCTATTTATCGATCATTTCAGTTGCGATAGTTGCTAACATCCTCTACGGAACCTTAATCGACTTTTCAAGTTCAATTTCCTGTTAGAAACTACGTCGCATATACTCACTCGGCCGGGTTCCTTTTCGTCGCATAGATTTCGCTTCGGAATAAACAAACAAAAGAAACTTAACTATACCAGTACGGCAATTAGGAGTTTAATTCGATTATTTCGATTCGAACGGGCCCACGGCCGTTAAAACGGCCGGCGATAATTTCACCGACGCCGTAGCGCGCGCAAATATAATAAGAAGTGTCCAATTATACAAATTGTACGGCTAATTTTCTCTAGTTTTCGATCGTTTGCATGCGATTTGAATAAATCTTTGGCATTTTAACGTTCGCAGCGGCTCGGCCTACGTGAAATATAAAGCGTTTATGTGATTCTTTTGGGTGGAGGATCGCTGTTTAGAATTTTAAACGGGCCTTCTTTATAGTATGGACGCTGCGTACGACGGCTCAACGTTATTCAATCACATAAACACAGGTATTAACATTGATTGTGAATACGTAACAAGGCGATAGGTGTATTAATAATTCCGCACGGCGAATTTTAGCAGTACAAAACATATTGTGATATTACACTGAGAAAAATGGGCTAGCTAAAGTATTTACTTGATAAAAAATTATTTACAATAGATAAAGTTTTACTTGGAACTATTCTCGTTAATTAATACGTGCAACTAAACCCAGTTTCCTGAATGCAAGTTGTTACTGCAAATAATGCTTTTATTAACGGCTATTACACAGCGTACCTCACAAATTTGTGGTAAGTAACGTATTACTTATGACTACTGGTACTGTATCTAACTACAGCACATGGTTAGTAGAAGTAACAAAAATACTGATCGCTATTAAACTCATGTATTTTCTTAAATAGGTAACAACTTGCCACAACTATGATTATTTGAGTTTTGCTGCCAACCCGTGATTGTTTTACTATTCCTGATTGGCTAATGCGGCGGAGTAATAAAATAGTCCCCGAGATGGCTACACTGTAAAAAAAGTTGCAGTAAAATTACATGTAAAATCGTTGGTAACAAAGTTGCCTACAATTTTACAGGTAAATTTGCTTCATAAGGTAAAATTTTTACCATTTAGTAAATTTCACATGCTGATGTGTTTTTCAAAGATTGTACTATAAAATTCGTATGTAATATTTATATGAACTCTATATTTACCGAACACTGAAGTAATTTTCATATGTATTTTTATAAAGGGAGCAAGAACTTACCTAATTCTTTTATAGCACCTAATAGGTCATACTGAATCGCTCAACCAGGGATCAAGAATAAACACGCTTACGCGAAACCTACGATTGTTTGTGACGTACATATCATTGAGCCAATAATCAGTTCGACAAACGAATAGAATTACGTACGCGCACAGATAAATAATCCAATAACCAATCACATTGCGGCGTATGAATTTCGTATTTTCTATGATATCTACAGTTTTACTTTAAATTAAACAAATAAATATAAAAGATCCTCATATTTTTACAGCAATGTTAATAGTTCACTAGTAAAATTACTTTTAAAGTGCACTAAATACCCCAAAAAAATGTCAATTTTACACTTTTAAGTAAATTTTGAGAGTAAATACAAAATTGTACAAGTTTTTCCTGTATTTTCCTTTTGAATTTTTGTTACATCTTAAACTTACATGAAAAAGCTATAACTTTTACCAAAATTTCTTTTTCCATGTTAAATATCCTAGAAAAAACATGTAAAGCAGAATTTACATGATTTATTGTGGTAAATTCATAACGTTATCACATGTAATATTCCTAATTTACCATGGCAAAATTACTGTAATTTTTTACAGAGTACGCGCGCAGGCGCGGGCTAGCATCAAGTAAGAGTTACGGATGTGGGAAAAGGTCGTCGAAAAAGAGTGGCCAAGGAGTACGGCCATTGTAGGCCAGTTGGAACGCAAATATATTAAAAATACCGAGTGGGTTAATTCAAGGCCCCATCCGTATAAGGAATCCCAGCGAAAGAAGAAGTACCGAGCCTATAAGCAATCGGATATTTCAAGATTGCAGTTTTAAACCACGTGGTGGGATATTTGAATTCCCCATCATTGTGATGATATCTGCGCCCGCTGGTGAAGTTAAAGTGTGGATGCCGTCGCTAGCTGAGTAACAGTCCACCTGCAGTTAGGGATACCCCGACGAAAGTAGCCGTTTTCGAGGCGATCACAGGACATAACCGCCACGTACGCCGACAGAGGATCAACTCGCCGAGACCATGCCCAGTGCAAAGAACCAACAGAAACCGCAAGTATACCGCCTAGGTATATTATTTCTTAGTTTGTTATTAGTTGTAACTTCAAAGCCATATTTCTCTTTGACCTTTGTTTAGATTTCAATAATTTCAATAACTAAATAACGTTTCAAGGGGGCCCCATTTACCTTATCTTTTATTATTCATTTTTTTTCATTATTAAGGAATATATTTTATGAGTCATTACGTTGTAAAGTGTTTAAAAAAAAAATTGTTGTTAAAGTGAAATCAATATCTTTCATTCATATCAGGTAGTCACGTGTTTGTTCTATACAAAATAAAACTATTACTAATAATACTGCTTTTTATTTAAATTTATATTAAATATTCACTAAACTTCCTCGTTTCCTGCACTACCTATAAGTTGAACAACAAATTTAAGGTAAGTATATTGTATATTTATAGCAAACCATTACCTTCTATATATCAGGTATTTAGTGAACGTGCATTTATGATACTCTTTCCTTATCACAAGTAATCCAAATAGCTTGCATTGATTGAGGTTAATAATGAAGGTGTGATAGCCATTATAGAATAATACACTCATATAGTTCATTTACTATAACAGACGAGGTACTACGTGAGTCAGTTTGCTATGACGTCACGACCGTGTTGAAAATTTTCTGGTCTTCAAAACGTAAACAAACCGTTAGGTTATTTAACTGTCAAACACTTTTGACAGGTGAATAAACAAACTCTTGAAAATAACATTTACCGTTAATATTTGTGATGATTCTTTTTGAAAATCAGAATTTAAAGTATGTTAGTCAGGATAGCAGTGAAAAAAAATAACAAAAAGCACAAGTGAGTATAATAAACTAAATCGGGACTATTATCGCTTAAAGTATTCACAGTAACGAGTAGCAAGTTTCTTCTCTATCCAAACCAATCTCTCTGATTTACTACTTCTGAATTTTGTTTCCAATATGTTGTGCTCCAAGTACGTCAAATTTCCAGACTAATTTAATTCAATCCGCTTTATACAATTGTATGCATCCTCTGATCTGCCATATTTCATAACAAACTCCATTTTCTTTGAGAACAAATAATATCTACCACAACAATGTGTTTCAACCATAGAAATGTCTTTTTCTTTAAGAACACTGTTCAAAATGTTTAATGTGTTACGTTAGCTTGAAAATGTATGTGAAAGAACCACTTCTGTAAACAATATTTGTATATACCCCTGTTTTCGTACATGTCATAAATTGTGTTTCCAATAGTACATTGACAATGAGTAGAATAATCAATTTTTACAACATTTATTTCGCATGCATTTTCCTTTTGGGTTAGTGGATGTAATTCCTTGTTTACTCAAGGATGAAATTTTGCTTATGTTTGCAAAATGAATTTTAGAACACTCGTTACTCTCTAAAAACGAAATACTGTAAAGAATATGACATTAAAAATATATGGATTTTATACTCCTCGCACGAAAGTTAACGGGAGTAATGGCCCGTTGTTCTCGCGTTCTGCGTCGAAATACACAATTAACGAAACTATTAACTTCTTCGACGGTTTACACAATGGTTTCGGTATGGTTTAGTTGTAATAACTACTTATTTTAAATAAATATAGACCAAGTATAAACGCAAATTCCCACACTTTACTGCAAATGCAGAATATAACCTTTGACAGTTGACAGCTATAACTAAATTGGTGGAATACATTGGAAGATTGACAAGCATGCAATTTAAAAAGCAGTAGCACCAACATAGTACTTTATTGAACACGTATAAGTTATATGTTAGTTGGTTATTTTAATAATATGGTATTGCATGGCCCGAATTTGCAAGTAATGACGTACCTCGCCTGCTATAATAAATGAAGTATAGCAATACATCTACTTGACATGAGCAAATCTTTTACTTACCGCAACTGCGTATATTCTTTGGTTTATACTTCAGTTTAATTATCATAATTAACTTCATAAGTTACCGGTATGAAGCAGACCGTAAGTAACTTAGATTGCTTATTTTTTTCTCAGTGTAATAATAGTAATTTTAAATACTATATATAAATATCTATAACGGGTAAATATTAATAAAAATTTCCCCAATTACGCAACAATATTCACAACCAAACAATAAAACAATAGCGGTAATTTGACATACGATTGTCTCATAAAAGTGTCCGATCGTTAAAGGAAGTCGATAAATTCTCTTTCTGAGAAGAGCGCGTCAAACACCTCATAACGCGTGTATGCATGTGTATATATCACTATATCTATATGTATGTGTATAAAATAAACGTTATGCTTTACAGCAAAATCGACGCGACATGAATATTTAACGCAATCACACACGAACCTAATGAGAATTGATATCGAGTCGATTAAATACGATCGTTTAAGAGACCGCGCTAACGTTTTCCGGGAAATTACCTAGACAACACTGTATAGTATATGCACAGTCCGAGTAAACAGTGGAATCCCTCGAAGAAGAGAAGAAAAAACCGCGAAAGGTACAATTTGTACCGATTTGTTGATAATCCTCATTGTTTTGCATATAAAGAATGCCGTTTGAATACGTTGTAAACGGGCATACGAGAGAACCGAGAAAGTGCACGGAGCAGCAGCAATTGGTAACCGCAGAGACTGGTTTGCATACGTGCTATGCTAATTTTCCTATCGTATCTCTCTGGTCGGTAATTTGCATTAATTAAGAGCGAAAAAATCCTTGTAATTATTTCTAATAAATATGTTATTGATTTATTAAAGATTGGAGATAATTACGTTATTTACTGCGATATTAAAACTTGTTTTGCCAGGCATTTAGATAGCGTATTAATGTCAATTATACCGGCAAATTATTTATGTATAATACTTTGTAGGCATATATCCAAATAATTTCTTACTATATACATATACAAATTATTTGCTTTAATATGATATATACAAAATACAAAAGAAAAAGCCATTGATGGTTAGATTAAATTCTGCTTACCTGACTTTATGAGTCAAACTACGAGCTATACTCAAAAAAGTTCCATTATCTTGGTTTATTCTTGCCGGTCCTTATTTTTAGTATTGACAAAGGACATCGAGTGCTGCAATCGCCTTACGTCACATGATGTTGACCAATAAGGAGAAGCCGGCGTATATTTATGTATTGTTAATGGTTAAAAATAAATATGGACGTATATGTGATACTCCTAGAGACACTTTTGTTTTTCATTAGGGCTAGGCGCTCTGTTTGTGTTTACACTGCGAAACTATGGTGTTTTATTATTGTGTTCCGTATTATAAAACACAAATAACGGGGCGGATTCAATCATTAGTAGTGGATGTAAGTATTGTTGTAAAATGGTAAAAGTAAATAGTGATGTAAGCAACTCTGAAACATTTTCTACGAAAATCTATGTAAATATTTAATTTCCTTAAGTTAGTAATATCAATATATTTATTTCCTTCGCTTAAAAAAAACCCAGGCGGTCACATTTACAAGAAAAAGAAAGCTAGAAGGCCTTCAGCCACTTGTGATAGGAGGCGAAAGAATTCCATATGTCAAAGAGACTATATACCTGAGGGTATGGTTTGAACAAAGGCACACATGGAATTCATATATTCAGAAATTGACCAGCAGAGCCACCATCGCCCTAGTTAGGTACAGGAGGCTGTGTGGAAAGAATTGGGGACTTAGCCCCAAGATGACTCTTTGGTTATACACAAGGGTAATTAGACCCATGATGACGTATGGAGCATTAGTATAGTGGCCAAAGGCGCGGCAGATGGGGGCGGCCAAAACGCTGGGTGGCGTGCAGAGGTTGGCGTGCCTGTGCGGCACGGGGGAGATGAGATCGACCCCTACCGCCGCGATTAAAGTAATTCTGAACCTGCCACCAATACATATTTATATACAAGGAGTCACAAGGTCCACAGCCCACAGGCTTTTGCGTAGTCAAGTACCGATAAGTAAATCGCATGGCGTTGACTATAAAAAACTGTTAGACGAACTCAAGGAGGCACCTCTTTTAGGAATGCCATGTGATGCCATGGTTTAGAAATTTAACCTAGATAGAAAATATCAGGTAAATACTACAAGGACTGGGAGACAGGTACTCCGGTGAAAGCGAACTCAAGCTGGTATACTGACGGCTCTAAAACAGACTACGGCGTTGAAGCGGGAATATACGCTAAGAAGCCTAAAAAAGCTCTTTCGGTAAGCTTCAGCAAAGACACGACTGTGTTCCAAGCTGAGGTTGCTGCAATCTATCACTGTGTCCGAGAGATAGAAGGATGTACCGAGCCAGGTAAAAGCGTCGCTATCTTCTCTGACAGTCAGTCCACACTTAAAGCGATTAGCTCCACAAGCGTGGACTCTTAAGCTGATTTGGGACTGTGTAAGCGCCCTAAATGAGGTGGGCACCCAAAGGAAAGTAACCATGGCCTGGGTCCCTAGCCACTCAGGCGTGAGAGGAAATGAGGCGGCGGACAAGCTGGCCAGGCGAGGTTCGTCAAGGCCATTCGTTGAAGCCGAACCCTCTTTCGGCACTACTAAATCACAAATTAAAAAATCCATCAATAAATGGATACATAATCAGTCCAGAGAGTGATGGCAAAAATCACCGGGACAAAGACGGGCAAAAGAGTTCCTAAAGAAGCAGAGGCCTGAATTCACGAAAGATCTACTGAATAAAGACAGGAAGACTGTCAAAGTGATTGTAGGTCTGCTGACTGCTCATTGTAGACTGAATAGGCATATGTACAACATAAGCCTAGCAGATGATGCAACTTCCAGATACTGCCAAAGAGGAGGAAGAAACACCAGTTCATCTGATGTGCCAATGTGAAGGCCTGGCGAGGACAAGGTTTCTAGTATTGAGAGAGGAGAACCCCACAACTAGTAGCTACATAAAGAAGCCGCTCTCAAAGATGATAGGCCTAATTAATTATTAGGATAATTAAGGGGACAAAATTAGAGAGCGTCCTCTAGGAATAAGGGGATCACAATAAATCTGAAAAAGTCGCGGTGAAACAGGTCCACCCCAATCCTAATCTAATCTAATCTAATCTAGTGTTGTTCAAATTCAAGCTTTTTTTGTGGGGTATTTAGCAAAGGAAATTTTAAAAATTATGAGTTAGTGCGAGAAGAACAACATTACTACCTTAATTGTTGAAAAGGGGTACGGCCGGAATAACTTATTAACTCCAAATACTCCATATTTAAAAGTTTCTGCTAAATGTATGGATCTTGCAAATATTAATTTATAAACTAAATAAATATGTATCGTAGAATTTTAATTGTTCTCAACGCAATTTATTCAAGGATTGCAAGCTTTTTACAGTGAGAAATTAACAAATGTTATTTAATGTTAAAATAAAAAAACACAAAATCATGTTTGCTTGCTTCTCTTTTTTGTGTATTTTTTCTAGACGTTCACAGTCATGTTTTTTGCGATTACAGCACACTATCTGTTAGGAATCGAAAAAACAGTTTCAAACAAAAACTACATACTTGATGGCGTAGAATGCGAATCTGCAATACAAATTGGGGTTTCCATTAAAGGATTTCATAGTTGTCCCCCCTCCCACTCTGGATGTAACATTCAAGTGCATTTACTTATTTTTAATATAGTATAATACAGGAAAACCTCCAAACAGAAAGTAACATAAAAGCTGAAAAACTTAGGGGAAGATGGGGTAAGATGGGAACATTAAGATTTAGAACACTGCATCAGGATTGCAAATTGATACACAAGGTTCTAAGTACGCTTGTTATAATCTTTAAACATTTATCTGCTGATGGATGAATTTACAATTTTTCGATGGGTACTCTTGATGTTGTAAGAACATTTTGAAAAGAAATGTGTAAATACACCATCTTGCCCCACCATGGGGGCAAGATGGGGTTCCAGGTGAGTTAAGAATGGGTCGTACCATAAATCTAGGTAATAGGTAAAAAAAAATAGATTCTTAAAATATTCTTAAAAACATGCAGGAACGAAGCTTAAACTCTTTAAAGCGGAACTACTTAAAATAAAAAAAAAATACAATAACGATAAGAATATTAAACTTAATCTTCACAATTGAGACAATAGAAGACGAACTCATCCACGTTATTCGCACAGCCTTCATGTACCCAACCTCGCCATCCATGGCATTGTATCAATACTTTCCCTTTACAATACTAACATTGAGCGTCATCTTCCTCAACAGAAGAACTTGATTATTTCCTTGACGTTTTCTAAAAATCTATCTCTTTGCTTTCCTTACAAAATTCGGATTCTTGATCTCTTCTGTTTTCTTCTTTGTCATTTTTTTCCTTTAACTCTCCCTCAGCACTTCTAGTTGCTTTAGGGATTCTCCAGACTTCTATTTTCTTGTGGCAGATTTTTATACGTAGTGCTTGTAAGGATTGTTGTCTTTCGCTTGTTACGCTTTGATTGAACTTGTACTTTATTCCTAACATGAGAAATAGGCATTATGTCTTCGAGAAAGCATAATGGCATATCCAGGCATAACGGACCAGACTGAAGAGTGAGATAGTGATGTTCCCATGTTGCCCCATACCAATTGCCCCATCTTGCCCCTTTGGGACATTTTCTGGTTATGTTGTAATAACATATTAAATATTTGAAATAAACAAATAACGCACTATAGAAAATACATGCAATACATGTCAATTAATAAGCACAAAAAGTGTAGTTGTAAATAATTTACTTATGCTTCCGATACTGGCCGTTGAACTCACCATCAAAATAATGACCGCCATTATTCCCCCCCTCTATAAGCGCGTGTATCATACAGGAAAACATCTAAACAGAATGTAACATAAAAGCGTGTGCGAAAATAATCATTTTGCATGCACAAACGAATGTCAAAATCAAAATTCACCTATACTAAATAATGAAAAACAAAAATTCGTACATTACGCGCGACACTGTATAAATACTACGAAATATTACGCATAGAAAAGCATCAGAAAATATAAGAATTAATTCTTAAACACATACCGGCACATCAAATTCTCAACGCTATAGAGCGTAGAATATAAATAAAAGCATGTACCGTACACATAAACACCCATATATGTATACGTGATGCCGGGCATATGGAGTGGGCTCTTTTTTTACTTCGACAAAATTTACAGTCTGTTGATTTCACGGTATACTCATAATGGTGCCCTTTTTTACCGGGGCGTGAAACTAGATTATGGGTATTGTTAGCCCCCATTATTAAATTAAAGCATTCAAGAGTCAATCATTTTCTAGTTATAGGGAGGATTGTCCTGTCAACTTCGTTGCGAAAATGGAGTCACAAAAGCTTTAAAAAAAAAAAGAACAACCGACAAGCTGCCGTTCATGCGTGAGGGATACATTCTATAGACGTTAGATCAGAATTATACCCATAGTTAGTCAGTTATGTATGTATATTACTATACTTTATATACCTAGATGTTTTATTGCAATTTACAACAACAAAATATGTTTATTTCCTCGTAAAATAGTGAATTAGCTGCTGCTATAGATAGTAGTAATTAGCAATGGGTTGCCATGAAGTAATATACAATTTTATAGCACCTAATAATAAGTACTGTAATTTTCATGTCGGCATAGTAAGTATATAAATTTTATGTGATTATTCAATCACAGAATGAAAATTCAATGATAATTAGCAGAAATGATACACTGAGAAAATATATTGTATTAAATGAAAAGTTTTATAACCTTTGGTTTTTATCATGTTCAACGAAAAAAACACCTTTTCTCAGAAAAGCGTTTATTTTAATTGAAAGTAGCGTACTATTTTGCCGGAAGACTATTTTCTTCTTAACTACATGCTTTTGGACGAAAAGCAAAGCACCTTTATGTAGCTTTGATTAATATTTTATAATGTCTGTATAACTTCTGTTTAACTAAGGCAATACACATTACATATTATTTATTATTTTATTATTATCCGTACATATTTAACAATATATTTTAGTTTCTTTTAAGTACGTTAACATATTAGTGAATTATAAACAGTATTTTAAATAAAAAAGCCGGACGTTTTGGTTTATTTGCATGGACACGCATGTATACATTGATTTAAAACGTTTGCCTTTTAACAGAAAATGCAAGCACCTGTATTCAAGCTGAGTGCTCTTTTACGCGGAGGTATTTTAGTTTTATTCATGTTCCCACGTGCATAAGTCTCAGATACACAAACAATAATGAACAAAAGTGAATATTTTTCGTGCGAGGTTAAAGAAATTTCAGAGATAATTGGAATCTTTTCAGTTAATGCTGATTTACTTATAAGCCAAGGAACTTTACAACAGTATATAGTATTTGAAGGTTTTATACACGGGAAAAACGACCTTCTTGTTTTCAACCATTTTTCATGCATTTGGTTACAGTTACTAAATTATTACTTGATTTAGGAATATTTAAAATATTCCTATATTCAATCAAACAAAGAATTTGGTTAATAGATTTATTTGAAGCTAGCACAGTATTTATTAATTTAACTAAATATTTACATGGAAATAAAAATAAATATGGCATTTTATTTTCGTATAGTAGTTTTCTCCCCATATAGTACAGTAGATGAGCAAATAAACTTATGTGTAGTAGAGAAATTGTCGTATAGATGGCGCATCTCCTATTTCATTCCAGTAACAGAAAATATTTCGCAGAAAATACGCTAGAAACTACGATCGTAACATATTAATCTGGTACATTTACTAGATTAACATCTAACAGGAGTCATCACCATTGAAAGGACGATTTCTTTAGCCGTACAATAGACTTTACAAAACATGAAGTGTAAACTATACCACAGACGGCGCCGGCGCCTATCCAAATAATTAATCCGGAGTATAGTAGTTTGGAACGCAATTGGAGTAAATATTACAATTTTTTTCTTTTGAGTGCAGGATTTACATTACGATGGTGCTAAAATAGTTTGTACAGAATGCGATAAACAGTTATTGTGTTGGCACAAATCGTACTACATATTGGTGGTGGTGCATCTGCTGTGGCTACTACAAAAGGTAAATAACAACATTAGACATTTTCGATTGTACACAGCTGGTTAACCAATGAGTTCGAACCATGACGTGATAGGTAAGAACCGGGATTAACAACAAGTTATCCGATCGAATGTAAACGGTTATACAGGTTTGGTTATAACTGTTGTAGGTTATAACATTCGGCTTTATATTTTCGAAATACTAACGTTACACTAGCCTTTTTTTACGAAATGTATAAGAGAATTACTGAAAAGGAAATATTTGCGTCTTCCATTAGGGTGTTGGACGATATCACACATTCTCCAAACAACAGTTTCAATGTTTTGCCTGTCATTTAAAAAAATTGTGCATATAAAATTATTCCTTTATACGAAAGAGTAAGACATGAGAGAATACCAGATTATTTCGAAACTTAGCTTAATAGATATCTGGCGTATGATTTTTATATGCATTTTAGAATGCAAGTCGATACATTTCAGTGCTTAGTCCGTCTAGTACACTCAAATTTTACAAGAAAAAATATAGGAGGATGCATGGCAGTGCCATTAGAAAAATATCTCTTGATGAGGCTTTGGTATTTAGCGAAATGAGAGACAATTGCGTCTATTGCAGATCGCTTCAATGTTGCAAATTCAACAGCATGTGTATTAATAATAAATGAACTATTAGAATGTGTTGTAAAACTATCAAGTAAGATAATTATTTGGCCTATGTCAGAGGAAGCTACGTATTTCAGTAGCCAGAAATCGCTGGGTTTCCTGGTAAACTTCAATTTTTTTACTGATTTAGAATACGCACATATTCAGTAACGCAGTTGACGATATTAATTAAAATAATTAATATTAATGGAATGTCACTCATAAAAGATTATTCAATTAATAGTGTAGTTGTAAAAGTTTCCTATATCGCATGAGCCGTATTTTTTTAATTTGCCGCTATTAATGGCCGCCTCAAAAAAAATCATACATAAAGTTATCATCTGCAAATGAAATTTTATTAAGAATAAATGTAAAACACATATCTTTATGTTTAGCGTGGATTAAATTATCTGTAACTATACTATCAGTTTCTTCAAACTCAACATTTATATTATTAATTATAAATTTAAGCAACATTTTTAATACTTTTCCTACGACTGATGAAAACTTAGGATTGACACCCGTTGTAAACAGCTGTAAACAGTAAGAAGAGGTTATGTATATTGCTAAAAACGTTTAATACCCCGACTCCGGTTAAAATTGGTTCAACCAGGTTGGAACTGTGACGTCACGAAAAACACAATCGAATACTATTGGTTATAACCGAATGATACCTGGTTAAAACCATTGTACAATCGAAAACGTCTATTGTTATTACAGATAGGTATAGTTTATATAAAATGATGTTATTTTTCTACGTAGAATTTAAAAATGGAGTTCCATTTATACTAATGGAGTTAGTATGTGTTTGTCTACTTCTGGGACACCATGTATAGTCAAGAATATTTTAGGATATACAGAACTGAGTTCTGTAAAACTTTTGTATAAACTCACCCAGTATATATGCATGTTTCCTATACTACAACTATATGTAAATTATACACAAGCATTAAATATTGTATAAAATTACATCTAGCAAAATCTTACCTCATACTTATTCATAAACGCGGAACTGCACGACCAATTTCGCTTGATTATTAATTGCGGCCGCAATTTGAAGCATTAAAATATTGTATATCATTAAATTACCTCTAATGATGCGCGGCTGTTATTACTTGTTCCTCAAACGGTAACATAATTTACCGACAATAATCGGTGTCCGTATCGATGTTGGAAAGTTGCTTCTCGAGTCATGTAGACAGATTGCGCCCCGGAAAAAGCGGGTGTAACCATCGTAATGTTATTGATGTTGTAGTAGGCAGTATTGCGTATCTGTACAAGCGACTGTGTTGTTGTTATAATGCCATAAAATGTATCTACAGGTATAATAACGTTTGCAGTTAGGAGTTGTATGTTAACAAGGTTATATAATAAACATAATAAAATTAATGGCACTATAACAGAGAATGGTTTTATTGTTTGTTTTTTTTTTTTATATCGGCAATCACCAAACGGTGTTTGTGTTAAAAAAAAAGAAACGGTTTTTAAACTATCTTTGTCTAGGTACTACAGTCACACCTTCAAAAACTGCATTTAGAATATATATTCAAAGTCAAAGAACTAAGATAAATTTTATCATAATTTACATGACAATAATTAGAGACCGGATTATATGCAAAGTGCATATATTTTATTTTATGCATATCTTTAATTATGGTCTATAGACGTCTGTAGACGTATTACACTAATTGAAGTTAATTAGCGCTAATTAGTGATTGCATATATTGCATATTTAGGCATTTCTATGCATATTTTTACAAAAGTTGCATATATTGCATATTTAAGCTTTTTCTTTTCCTTTCTATCAGTAAAAATTCCTAGTAATTCCTAATGTTGATCGACAACCGACAATTCTCAGAACGATAAATCTTTTACATTGATTTCTCTAATCCTTTTTTCCAAGAACTGCACGTGTTTAATTTCGCCTAGCAGAAGGGATGTGGTAAATACGTTTTATTATTATTAATTCCCAAATAAACTATTCATTCATTGAATATCTTTGAGCGAAACAGCATGTAATTGTGTTACATTTTTAAATACTGTGCGTACATACAATGAGTATAGCGAACAAAATTTCTTTATGGATTAAGCCATATCCTGAACTGGTAAAGGATGGCGACAAAATATTTTGTCGAGCCTGCAGTAAACTGGTAAGTTTTAATTTTACTAAAAGCTTTACAATTGTTTTTAATTCTTTAACTTTTGATATAAAATGACAATTGTTGTTGTAGTGTCTTCTGAGAGAAAATACCTGATTGATCAACATGCTAAAACTCCATCACATATTGGAAAATGTGAAAAACTAAAGCGATCCGCATGTGTGCAGCAATCTATACGTCAATGTGTAGTATCAACTTCACAAAACTCTGAACAAGAAGAATATAATACGGATCTGTGTAACGCATTAATTTCGTCTAACATATCATTAGCAAGATTAAACAATGTTAATTTGAAATCATTTCTGCAAAAAATATTGCAAACATAATATACCTGACGAAAGTACCTTACGAAAAAATTATGTCACATCTTGTTACCAGCAAACAATAGCAGAAATTCAACAATTGGTAGGGAATAATTTTATTTATATCAAGGTAGATGAAAGTACGGATAAGTGTAGCCGTTATATTGCCCATTTGTTAATAGGAATTCTTCATGAAGATATTGTAGGTAAATCATATTTAATTTATTGTAAAGAACTTCAAAAAACAAATAATGTGACAACTGCCTAATTCGTTCAAGAAGGTTTATCAAAATTTCTTTTTACCTGGAAGTATACCTTGTGAAAAATTTTTACTAATATTGTCCGACGCTGCACCATGCATGATAAAAGCCGCGCAAAATTTAAAAAAAATTTATAGCTAAATTATTCATACCACTTGTTTAGCTTACGGGTTCAATCGTGTAGCCGAAGACATTAGGAATCAATTCCCTTTAATTAATGATTTAATTAGTAATGTCAAAAAAGTATTTTTAAAAGCACCTTTACAAATCCAATTTTATAAGGGGCGACTTCCCGGTGTTAAGTTGCCTCCTGAACCGATTATTACGAGATGGAGTACATGGTTAGAGGCTGCAATTTTTTTCGCCGATAATTTTGAAGGAATACAAAATGTAATTCTTGAAATCACTGCTGACTGCATTTCTCTAGAAAACTGTAAAAAGATAGTAACATCAACAGAATTGCTACAAAACCTTTTGTATATTAAGTCAAATTATAGCTTTGTTTCAACGATAAATGATATAATAACCTTGTTACAACGTTGTCATAACCTTTTACTGTCAAGCTTGTCGTCGACAAGTAAAGTTAAGCAAGTGACAAGCTTGTCATAAGCTTACATGTTATCTGGGTCGAATTTCAATAAATTAAATTTGGCGAACGCTTCACTTAATTTATTATTTATGTTTTAAGATTCCTTTATTGATGTTAACTATCACAATTCCTTCTATATTTTTTTTCTGTAAGTCTACTTCTCTTCCAGGATTCAAATATCTTTGAAAATGGAGAACAGTGGCTCAATTTCAGTACTTCTAAGTGAGGATGATCAATATGATTTTTAATTAGCCTGACTGGTAGTCGAGTGGCTTGCACGCTTGGCTATCAGTGCGGAGTCCGGGGTTCAAATCTCGCTCTGGTCAATTACGATAATCGGTTTTTTCCGGGGTCGTAATGTTGATTAGGAGGGAGATTTGGCTCTGCGGGGGCCTGATAAGCTGAAATATACAGCTTAGGCATTACCACCCCTTAAAAAAAAAAAAAATAACATCTTTGCATTCTGTTATTGAACATAGCTCATCTTTTAGATTAAATACTATGTCTCTGAGATAGGCAATATTTTTACAATAAAAAAAAATTGCTTCCAACCATGTGCCCCATCTTTTTTTAACTGTCACAGGTGGCAAAAGCAAATCCGGAAATTATATAATATTTCGGCAGTAATATTGATAACGCAACAGCCTAAAATATCAGTTATTTCGTCTGCAGATATCCAAATAAAGTTGTTAGAAGTATTAGATTTTATAAGCCATTACTTCGATGTGGCGCTGAGGTATTATATTTGCCAGAGCCTGGTTTCTTGAGAGATATGCCTATTAGTGTATTTATTTAAAGATTTATGCAAAACAGGATTTTGCAATTTAGACAAAGGAATGTTAACTGCAACAAACGCTTCACATAATTTTGAATGGAAGGTTTCCTCATTGCCAGAATGTTTCTGTTGGTGCATTTTTACCCGGAATTGTACCACTTTTTATTAATAACGAAACAGTGTAACGTAAATTTTGTTATAATCTGTGGGTAATTTTTTATTTCAAGATTACTAGATAATTTCTGAAATACTACCGGTTTAAAAGATTAATTCCACGAATAGATAAACGTATATATAATTCTTTTCCCTTTCCAAATGCACTTAACTTTTAAATCGTGTGGTATATAAAGAGAGGAGATTGTGCACGTAATTCGTGAAAGGAAAACGTATTTTATCCAAGATAATATCGACTTTATTTACAATTCAACGTTTCGTTTTATGTATGTACTTCTAAGTTCTATAAAAAAGCCACGGTGTGCTCACAGACGATAAATACGTTTTGCATAATATATATATGCTGTGACGATTATATATTCAGCGGGTATTTATTTAACAATTAGGGTTCATAAGCGGTTTTTAAAAACACCTTTTCCTAATGGTCTATACGCCGAGAAATAATTAAATGTAATTATTGCCTTGGCTTCCCACCTTAATTCCAGAGTTATAGTATATGTAAGAATTAAGGAGGTATAGGTTCATATAGAAGTAAATATACTTTCCTACTCCGATAGACAAGGAAAAGGGTAATTTAATAAATATTACATTTGCATAATGTAATGTTCCAATAAAAAAAAATAATATTAAGGTGATGTTTCAAGGAAATATGAAAATTTTACAAATGATTATACAGGGTGATTCTCAATATATGCGACAAACTTTAAGCGCTGATTCCTGTGGTTATTTTGATCATAACAGTTCATAAGAACATATGTCCAAAATCGCTTAGTTCTAAAGTTATTAATGTTTTTATTATACATTAACAAAATAATTAGTAAAACAAAATTAACTTATACTAACTGTTGAAAATAACCGCCCCCCAGCTGCAATACAAGCTTCTATCCTCCGTCGTATTGACTGGCGAGTCCGTTCTAAAATACCAGGAGTATTTCGAATTGTTTGAAAAGCTGCGATAATACGATTTCTCACTTCATCGACATTTTCAATGAGAGTCGTATAAACTAATGATTTAACGTGACCCCAGAGAAAAAAGTCCAAAGAATTTAAGTCTGGAGATCGAGGAGGCCACGGTTGTGGACCTCCCCGTCCTATTCACCGATCTGGATACGTATTGTCCAAAAACTCGCGAGCAACTAAACTAAAATGGGCTGGAGCATCGTCATGCACAAAATACATTTGTAATCTCAATTGCAACGGAACTCCTTCCAGCAGTAGTGGTAGCTCCTCTTCAAGAAAATTGCGATATACCTCGCCATTTAACCGCGTCGGTAAAAAATGTGGACCTATCAAGTGATCTCCAACAATTCCGGCCCAGACATTGACAGAGAATTGTTGTTGATGACGGGCATTCACTAGTTCGTGCGGATTTTCTTCGAACCATATGTGATTGTTATGAAAATTAATAATCGCGTTTCTAGAGAAAGTAGCCTCGTCGGTGAAGAATATTTGAGCAGGATTTTGTGCGATTTTATGTTGCATCCATTGACAAAAAGCTACTCTTTGCGGAAAATCTGCCGACAAAAGTCCCTGCACCCGTTGAATGTGATATGGATACAACAGTTGATCTATCAATTTTCTCCAAACTGTGGCCTGACTAATGTTTAAAGCAAACGCAATTTTTCTGGTGCTTGTAGTAGGATGTTTCTCAATTTCATTTAGTACCATTTCTTCAACTTGTGGTATGTGTGTTAATTATATATATATGTAGACGTAGTACACTAATTGAAGTTAATTAGCGCTAATTAGTGATTGCATATATTACATATTTAGGCATTTCTATCCATATTTTTACAAAAGCTGCGTATATTGCATATTTAAGCTTTTTCTTATCCTTTCTATTAGTAAAAATTCCTAGTAATTCCTAATGTAGATCGACAACCGACAATTCTCAGAACGATAAATCTTTTACATTGGTTTCTCTAATACTTTTTTTTCCAAGAACTGCACGTGTTTAATTTCGCCTAGCAGAAGGGATGTGGTAAAAACGTTTTATTATTATTAATTCCCAAATAAACTATTCATTTATTGAATATCTTTGAGCGAAACAGCATGTAATTGTGTTACGTTTTTAAATACTGTGCATACATACAATGAGTATAGCGAACAAAATTTCTTTATGGATTAAGCCATATCCTGAACTGGTAAAGGATGGCGACAAAATATTTTGTCGAGCCTGCAGTAAACTGGTAAGCTTAATTTTACTAAAAACTTTACAATTGTTTTTAAATTCTTTAACTTTTGATATAAAATGACAATTGTTGTTGTAGGTGTCTTCTGAGAGAAAATACCTGATTGATCAACACGCTAAAACTCCATCACATATTGGAAAATGTGAAAAACTGAAGCGATCCGCATGTGTGCAGCAATCTGAACGTCAATGTGTAGCATCAACTTCACGAAACTCAGAACAAGAAGAATATAATACGGATCTGTGTAACGCATTAATTTCGTCTAACATACCATTAGCAAGATTAAACAATGTTAATTTGAAATCATTTCTGTAAAAATATTGCAAACATAATATACCCGACGAAAGTACCTTACGAAAAAAATTATGTCACATCTTGTTACCAACAAACAATAGCAGAAATTCAACAATTGGTAGGTAGAATAATTTTATTTATATCATGGTAGATGAAAGTACGGATAAGTGTGGCCGTTATATTGCCCATTTGTTAATAGGAATTCTTCATGAAGATATTGTAGGTAAATCATGTTTATTTATTGTAAAGAACTTCAAAAAACAAATAATGTGACAACTGCCCAATTCGTTCAAGAAGATTCATCAAATTTCTTTTTACCTGGAAGTATACCTTGTGAAAAAATTTTACAAATGTTGTCCGACGCTGCACCATACATGATAAAAGCCGCGCAAAACTTAAAAAAAATTTATAGTAACATTATTTATACCACTTGTTTAGCTCATGGGTTCAATCGTGTAGCCGAAGATAATAGGAATCAATTCCTTTTGATTAATGATTTAATTAGCAATGTAAAAAAAAAGTATTTTTAAAAGCACCTTTACGAATCCAATTTTATAAGGAGCGACTTCCCGGTGTTAAGTTGCCTCCTGAACCGATTATTACGAGATGGGGTACATGATTAGAGGGTGCAATTTTTTTCGCCGATAATTTTGAAGGAATAAAAAATGTAATTCTTGAAATCACTGCTGACTGCATTGCTCTAGAAAACTGTAAAAAGATAGTAACATGAACAGAATTGCTACAAAGCCTTTTGTATATTAAGTCAATTTATAGCTTTGTTTCAAGTTCCATTCGTAAACTAGAAACGCAAGGGATGTCGCTCTCGGAATCAGTCGAAATAGTAGACGAATTTGATATGCTATGTAAGAAAGTTAAGGGTACAATAGGTAATTCTATATACGATAAATTTAAAAAAGTGATAAATAAAAATACGGGGTATTTGAAATTGAAGAAAGTTAAGAAAATTTTGGAAGGTGAAGCAGTGAACGATTTCGACTTTAATTTTAGTTTAGAATGTATTGCAAAGTTAAAAAAATGCACCAATTATATCTGTGGATGTTGAAAGAAGCTTTTCTATTTCGAAACATATGTATTCTGATAGAAGACAAAACTTTCTTTTACAAAATTTTGAAAAACATTTAATTATAAATTGTTTTAGAAATATGGTGTGTAAAAAAATGTTGTGCAATAAAGTTAATGTTTAAATTTCTGCTCTTATTTATTTTATATAAAAATTTTGCATGTTGTCGCAATTTTTTTGCATATATGCCCCAGGTTTATGCATATTTTCTCAAAAATCGATGCATATATATGCGGATATATTCCAGTTTTTCTTTGCATATAATCCGGTCTCTATACATCACTATAAAACATTATTGTGACGTGGACCACATCTGTAAATGTAAACGTGTTTCAATCCACTCATATCCCTTTTTGTCTTTTGTTACTTTGTGGCTGTTTGAAATAAAATTAGTTATTGGTCCATTTGTCTATCAATGTTTTCATTCATTAATGTGCTTCAATTCTTTTCCTTGGAGCTAAAACATTCTTACCATTTACGCGGCGTGCAGATCACATCAGGTATGAATTAAGTGCGCATTTTATGAATATAATAGCAAGGAGATGATAATTAAGGTTAATGTAATATAATATCTAACGTGAATCGCACACCTAATGGAATATTTCCACGTGTAGATCCACAAATAAATAAAGTCAAATTGAAACGTCTACCACTCATGCAATAGAGTAATCTAACGCATTGATGCTTTCGGATAAGGGAACCGAGAAACTGGCAAACGGAAAATCTTTTCATAGACACCGGGATATTATGATAATTTGTGAAGGTATTAAGAGTAAAAGATTATATAGCCGGGTTGCGTTTTTTTTTATTCTTTTTTTCTTACTTCTATTTCTCTTGTGTTTCTCTTTGATACCGATCGTAAAATACCTTGAACCGGGCTCAGGAGTAATTATTTACACATTAGCAGTACTGCTAATTATATCTGGGAGCAAACACTACCATTAGGCTCTCTTAACTCTTTGAAATTAATACTTTAATGGCGTAATTGCCCTGCGGGAACGCCGTCAGTTCGTTCGACTGGGTTCCCTAATTGCACATTTATATCAAATTATCCTTACTGTTGGAAATGGACTGATGGTGTAAAATCATTCGAGTGGAGGTATGCATTACATCTGGTGAAACGATTTTTTCATAACGAAACTTTCGAAAACACTTGAATCGCTTCATTAGGAACAAGGACTGTTCTAATCTAGAACGTTAACAGGATCATTGCTTTTCTTCAAAAGAATATTGTTTGCTAAACACAATTGTACACTGAGAAAAAAGATTCCTTCCCGCAAAGAAATACATACCATGTGATTCAAAATGATTGTCGTAAGAAAAAAACTGTTTTCCGGAAAAATTTATCTATACTTATTACCAATTTAATGAGCGAAGTTAGCTACATACAAATTTCATACATTAAATGAATTTCTTGACATTTAGCGACATTGGCGTGCGTGTAGTATCTTTCGATTATTTATCTTATAATTTTTTTCAAATCGTTTATATTTACATCTAATATCACCAACAATAGTATTTCTGAATACTGTAAGAAAATAAGGGAATTTATCTGTGGTAATAGCTTAACAAACAGGTAAAAATCATATTAACATTAAGTGAAATAGTTTATTACATTTATAATTTTATAGGCTTATCATACACTTCAGCGCAATGAGCTGTCAAAAGAAAGTTACATTTTCATCCCTATAAAGTTTCTACGGTACAGGAATTATTACCATTAGATCACGATAGGCGATTGGAATATTGTTATTGGTTTAATAACAATTTAAGGGACGATGACTTGCTAAACAAATCATTTTTCTCGGATGAAGCCTGGTTTATATCTACAGGCTATATCAATTCACAAAACTATCGTATCTGGTCTGCAGAAAATCCACACGAATTTCGAGAAACGCAATTGCATCCCGTAAAAGTTGGAGTTTGGGTTAGCTATGTCCGGGCAACGAATAATAGGCCAATTTTCTTCGAGAAACTGTAACAGCCCAACGTTACCAACAGATGTTGGAATTGTTTATTGCAGAGTTACAAGAAAATGAGCTTGAAGCAGGTTATTTTCAGCACGATAATGCTCCAGCACATACTGCTCGACAAACCTGCCAATATCTTCAACAGTTTTTTGCTGACAGGTTCGTTAGAGCACAAAGATGGCCACCAAGATCGCCTGATCTAACCCCATAGATTACTTCATGTTCGGCTATCTAAAAAATAGGATCTATAGAAACCGCGTACATACCATAGAAGAACTGAGAGATGCAGTTTTGTCACTTACTAATTATACTAATTGTATGTTATAATTTAAAGTAATAAATAAATTTAGTTAAACACCAGTTAGTACTGAATTGTAAAATCATAATTTAGTAAAGTTAAATTAATTACATTTCATTTTTACAAGCAGAAACACCAAGGAGTTCAAATATAGGTTACGTTTTCCTTATTTATGACAGATCTGTTTACTTTCTTATGTTCCAACACTGACTTAGTTCAAACCTTCATTACAAACACGCGGCATATACCTACACCCTGTTACTATCTATAGGAGCGGATTTGACAATCATTTTGAATCTCTGTGTATTCTACACGTTTGAAAATTCCCGGCAACAGCTTTACAAAATGGCAGCTGGGCTTAAAGGTCATTCAAAACGGACCACTCAAGAACAATGGATTTTTGCGAACATGTCCTTACTGTAATATACTGTGTACTAATCTGGTATCAGATCAACATCTGATAGGAGTTTACTGGGATGATCGCTGCAACAGTGTTGCCAGATCTACCGTTAAAACTGTATTTCTACCGTTTTCAACTTCAATCTTCTGTTCTTCTTCCGTTTCGAGTTCACAATCTACCGTTTTTTGATAATTTGTGGTACTTAACAAAACTATAATGCAGATTATGTATTATAAACTCTTTATTCCATTGTATCAGAAACACTTGATGTTTCTGAATTGCTGTAGTAGGCGGTGCCAAATGTTACCTGTTATTCCAATACAAAAACATAGTGATTGCTGCGCCATCTGTGCAAAACTGTCGAAGTAAAATAGAAATTATATGTGACAGATATCTATTTAATTCCTATTTTTTAAAAACAAATTGCCTGTCATTTTACGTTGAAGCGGTTAATCAAATTTAGCAGAGGTATCTCTTGAAAAATAATTTGTTACAAGATTTATTCTTTTTGAATCCAGAAACTGTACCAGCAAAAATAATTAGCAGTATTGCAAATTTTGATTATATTCCAAATGCAAATAATATATTATGTTATATATTTTGATCTAATATCGCTAAAATAAAGTGTGAAAACAATACTATATGTTTGGAAATTTGGCCAACTTCATTTTCAACGTATTAATTTTACCGCACTCAAGGGCAAATGTTGAAAGAGTATTTTCAGCAACCAACTTGTTAAGAAACAGAGAAATAGGTTAGGAAACGAAACAATTATTGGTTTACTTCACAGTAATCGTCTAATAACCGACAATTGCTTCAATTTTCAGCAGAAAAAAAGATTTACGACGTCTAATAACGAAAGATATGTATAACGATTATTATAGCAGTGTAGAGTTTCACAATTTGAAGAATTATAGTTTTTTTTTTTACAAAAATATAAACTAATAGGTAGGGAAATAAGATGATTTGATTTTCGTTACTGAAATTCTTCCGCTCAAGTATTGACATCTACCGTTATTTTACATAACATTCTACCGCTGCGAAATAATTTCATCTGGCAACACTGCGCTGCAATCGACTCCCAATACCAGAGGCAAAGGCTTTTGGCGGCTTTTACAACATCCCCCAACCACGTGTCCCTCCATATATGATAAATATAGAGTCCATGGATTTTTTTGGAGATAATTCATTTTTATTTCAATCAAAAACGATCACGCCATTTTGTTGTGTTTACGTTTTTCGATAAAACCGCAAAAAAGTCAAGTCTAAAGTGAATAAATGTTATAAGAAAAGGAAAAGCTTTTGATTCAAAATGCTTACGGTTTTCTGCCAATGTGCAGAGTCTTCAAGTTCGAAATAAAAGAGGACTTGAATCAACTATCAATATCTTTCACTTAAAAGAATGAACTGCTTTAACGAAAAATATATTATTTCCGAAGAAATGGGTGAATTTAAAATTATATTCCTTTTCAAGGAAACACCAAATCATGTTAACCATATAGAAAACGCAACAACTTTTGGTTTAACGCAATTCCTTTTAAATAGAAAGGATACTTCTATCAGTGTATGTAACTTAAATAACCAATTAAAAGTCAAATATAACCTTAAAAAACCTGATAGTTATTTACGAAACAAACAGATTAATTAGACTTTTGGAGTAATATTAATTTCAACACTTGTCAATATGACATTTATTCAAATTGACATTCCACTTTTTGCCTTTAGTTGAAAATAGCTAAAAATTTAATAGCGTGCACAGTGTAGAATATTACTACAGCACTAGGAAAGATTTTTACTTAGGGCACCCTTACACAGTTTTATTATTTTGACAGATTTTCTGTAATTGCACAAGTAATATTTTACCTATTATACTAAAGTACTATAGTCAGGAATTATTATTGAAAAAGACTGTTCACCATTTCTTGTGTAAAATGGTTGTTTAGAGCGTTGATTTCAATTATAAATTCCAGTAATAGCAAATCCATTGTTCTTGTGATGTCCAGCGTTTCGACACTGATAACTCTGAAATTTCATATGTGATAATTTTGTGATACAGATATTAGTTTTACTCAAACGTACTGTATAGTATTATCAATGTTAATTTACCGGCGTGTAAGTGCAATACAAAAATATATAAAAAAAAATAATTGGCGAGAGAAAAATTTTTAAATTTCATTTTTCCCAGAGTAGTACCGAGAATTTACTAGGTATTTATCTGTACTAGCAGTGAGGTGATATAATATGTAAGCATTAATAAACATAATATACCAAAGGCGAGCCTTTTTTCTCTCGCAAGGTAAATTAAAATCAAATTCGAAAGTAACATAAAATATATAAAATAAAACTACCGATAAACCAACTAAAAAATATACGAAGATAACTTTTTTTCAAAATGTAAAAATTAGATAAACATAAATTGTAAGATAATTAATGAGAGGTCCAATACCCGTATTTATCACTTAACAGATTCGAAATTCCATTGAACGATGAAAATTTTAAAACAAATGAACAACAGATATGGTGAAATGGACTTTTCAGTATTTTGTGCTTTATTGTAATAGATACATCTATTACTACTGCGTGAAACTTTTTACATTGTACTTTCTACTATTACTATTCTTGATTATTTAATGATGACGTTAAGCTTAAATACTGTTATGATTCGAAATACCTAATTATATATATATATATATATATATATATATATATATACGCGTAAAAACACTTTGTGGCACCAAAATATAAATTGACGTTCTCGCACCCGGTATTTTTCACATTTCAGGTGAACAAATAGCACCCTATATATTTATAATCTGTATATACGTTTTGGCACCGTAGATGTGTATTAGAGCGATAATTTAATCGAAGAGAAAGCAATTGATGAAGTTATGATAGAATACTATCGTGACTACATTTAACCCCAAGAAACGGTTTTATTATCATTACGGAATGTATTGTATTTTAGTGTTGAAATAATAACGGATAATATTACTCACTAAAAACTTTACTTTATTTGGTTAAATTAAAAACACACTTCTTAAAATTAATTAAAAATTTTAAATTGTGACGTCACCGGCGGAATCATTACAATGATTGAAGTTTGTGTGCTATCGTCCGAAATACGAAAATGTTACGAACTCATACGAAGAAATTAGATCATTGTAATAGCCCTTCTATCTGATATTAGTTAGGATAGCAAAACATTTTAAATACAAAAATTATAGTATTTTTGCTCTATTATCTTTTACAATTTTCAATCTTGATTTATCTCATAAATTGGTAAACAAATGAATACAACTTGATGACGAAAGACCTCTTTTCACTGATTTCGAATATAGGCATATATTTAAATAAGCCATTTTTCAATTACTGGAGTTTATATCATTTAAACAGTATCAGTGCAAATTCTAGATTGTTTATACTATTGCTTTAAGATAATCTTGAATGTATTTGTCACTTGTAGTATTCGCCTACAGGCAACTTAAATGGGTGTCTTCGTTGATGGTGCCACTGTCGTCGGAAGACGAATTGAAATTAGAAATGCAGTCGTCTCCTGTTCACAACAGGAAAAGTAGAAAAAAGAAATATAGGCGTTTCAGTTATAAATATGTCAGTAAATGCGTTTCCATATTCTTGTGCAAACAAAAAAATATTATGTGGCCAACTGAATTTAGTGAAATTTGAACTCCCTGTATATTGAAAAGAAGCCATAATGTATTGACAACATAAACTTATCTATCACCACACCATATCTACTAACCCTTAGATTAAGTAAATAATTAACGATTACTCAGTCGGTGAGATATATACACAATTTTTATTTTCTCTAATCAATCTGAAATAAACCATCACACGCAAAGGTATCACCAAGACTGTAGCGTAGTAATAGGCAGATAAATATCCAATCACTTCGCACTACACGACATTTTATTAATTCGTTTAATTTAAAAATTGTTTCAAGAACACGTGAGCTCCGCTATCATTCGGTCTTCGGTTGATAATGGGAGCCCACGTGTTCCTGAAACAATTGTCTCGAATAAATAAAATCCTTTGTAGCGCGGAGTGAATAGATATTCCTATGTCAATGAGTGAACAAATAAACAGCTTAATAAATTTGAAATTATACGTAATTATAGAATTATTATACTCATATCATGACGTATAATAATATTTGGTCTGCAAAACAATGAAATATTTTTTAACACAAGCAAATAAAATACAAAAATTATTTAAAACAAATTTTGGTAATTTTTTTTGACCTGGTCATATCGGACCACGTCTAGCTATAGTTTCTGCAAATAAATCACTAATTGTTGTAATTATTATATGGAATACTAAACGTACCACTTCGGCAATTTAGATTGGAAAAGGAGACTTAACTTACAAACACTTCAAAATATAAGTGAGACTTTAAGGTACATGCCATTAAAATATAGCGGTTTTCTGACAATTAGATGACTGACGTATTACTAGGCATCTACTAGAGCTGCTTTTGTTTGTGTCCGTGATATAATCAGAATTTTCTAACCACAATGTTGTCAATAATTTTTTTTTCGACTACTTAACACTTCTAAATTAAAATAATTTAATTTATATCAAATTATTACCTTCTGAAGAAGCCATTGACAAATAAGGAAATATTGAGGCCATAAAGAAGTAGTTTTATTGAATAAATCGCAATGCCCATATAATTTTATACCTTATTCTAATACACGTTAATATTATATGAACAAATTATGAGGAAACTCCCTCGCTTTTTAAAAATAAAATAAGATATTATTTCATCTTATCCGAACATTTGTTTTATAGCTAATGTTGTAATAGTGTTCTTTAAATAAAAATAGTAACAATTGTTATTGTTATAAAAGAAGAAAATGCTTTGATTTTCACCATAGATCTTTAATTCGCTTCATTAAGCAGTATTTCCTAATGCGCTAATTTGAAATCTCAATTGCCTACGTTTTCGCGCCAAGTTAGCTCCGCCTACCATACACAATATCGTATCTTCTAGTCATTCTATCATGGTGCCACATGGTATCAAAACCACGAAAAAATTCACGGTGCCACAACGTCCAGTTCTGTTTTTTGCGACTGGCGCGCCTCCTGCAGAATATATAGTTCAACTAAAATCGAGTTTTTATAGATATCGGATCCAAATGGCACCTTTCTGAAATTTGGTGGGATGAATAGCAAGGTCCTTAGTAGCCTAAATAAACGAAACGTTCTGGCACCACGATTTGGTGCCACAACGTATATATAGGTGCCACTTCGCCTATATATATGTGAATTTGGTGCCACAACGAACAATTACATATATATATATATTGTTATGGAGCGATTATTTAATATTCTACTATTATTTAAAAAGGGAATGTCACTATTTTACTATTATATATTTTAAAACTTATTAGATATATAGAAAAAGGATATAATATGTAGCAGCAGACAGCTAGACGGATGTCCAGGTGATGTAGGTAATCTCTGCATTTGGCAAGTCCTTCGAGGCATTTTCCTTTAGAATTGTCCCTTCAGGAAGCGAGATGATCAGCAGTGATACACCTACACATCGAAAATGAATATTAGAATTTGTATAGTATAATCTTACAATAGATTTTGACAGATCAAATTTGGATCCACCTTTAATTCGAGTGAACAGTTTTATTTCTTTTACAGAGTATTTATTTCTGTAAATTTTTGTTTAATAATGTTTTATATGCATTGGCAGTCCATTTGCTTTGATATGTCAACAGACAGACATGGGAATTGCTGGAAATTGGATTCTGTAACAATTCTATGTGTATAAATGGTTGCCTACATTTTGGGGGCATAGTAATGAATTTTAGATTGTTAATTTTTTTATAGTAATAAGCGTTTAAAAATTTCAAATGTATTTTTCTCATAATTCAGAGACTTATACCTTTGTTATATAAAAAGTGTAAGGTGATTCCAGATTTTGTAATTTTATTTATTTTCACTTCGTTGAAGATCTGACAATCCTGTCGATCACATGGCCATTCTCATATGTAAAACAAAGGAAGTTCCTCATTTCGGTTACAATAACGGAATTTCACTTAAGACAGTTGGACTCCTTGCTTGGAGACAATCGCTGGAAGTCAGTTAAAACATCTTCAATTCGAACCATTCAATAACCGAACCTTGATCGAGCAGACATATTTCTGTTTGTTCTCTTAAATTTAACGGCTTTTTCGATAAAATCCAATTTTATCCAAATTTCAATCTAAAAGTAATGGTTAATTGTTAAGCAAAGTTTTTCACATAAATTATATGCCAAATTACACACGATTTTTGGGTAATTTTTCTTCAACGACGACTTTTCCGAGTAATGTTCCTGTCCTGAGCGACCCATCCTCTCTGATCTGATGTACCTATCTTCGATGTACCGAACCAGGCGCCCATATACGACTAACAACCGACGATGATCGCAGAATTCGGCTCTGTAAAAAGGTACTCTTCAGCAAATCTACCTAAAAAAATAAATGTATTATTTCAATGCTAATCTAAATTGAATTATACTTATAAGAAATTTTATATTAATCCGTTCTGCTGAATTTGAGGTTAGAAAATCGTTTGTAACATAGCTAAGCGGTCTCCAGTTATTTTGGGGAAATTTGTGTAATTAGGTTTATAAGTATTTGTTATGTTTTTACGTTACGAACCAATATCCAGTGATTTACCATCAAGGTTGGCTACTCTGTTTCACACCTTTACTCAAATCTAATATAACTCCATTTGAACGGTCAGAAAACGCGGGATTTTTAAAATTTATTTCAAACGTATTTAAGTAAGAAACTATGAATTTGAATCGCAAAAGGTGGAATCACTTAATGAAACTTTAGTGTTATTAATTAAACGAACTCACGGACTTACCTGAGATTATTATCCATAGATTTATGTCTGATATTAAACAAGTCAGATTTTGAATTTGATTTAAATAAATAAAATCACTTTTATTCGCACTTAAATGTTTCATTTACACATAAGGGATTGAACACGATTAAGACACGACATTATCATGCCTAGCACATCATTTAAACTGTCTTAAACATTGAATTGAGGGAAAGGACAATTGACAACATCATCCTATCACATCTCCATGCGTACTGAGTTAAATATAAGAGAGTTAACGAGCCATTCAATATTTTTTTTATGTCACCGCCCCTCGATCGGAAATTTCTCGTCTTGCATGCCATCTGGCTGGTGAGATAGAACGCTTCTAAATCAAAATTATAAATAATAGATGACACTGGGATATATAAAAACTTGATTTTTTTTATTCAATTAATGAATTTCTCTTAAAATTTATTTTTTTAATCCGGGCTGTATGCTACTGTGTAGCGTAACAATATATATATATATATATATATATATATATATATATATATATTATTATATATATTAAATAAACTCAACTTTTTCTTTATTTTAAATATTTACAATAGAAACAAAGATGTTTATGTAATCAATACACGCATACTTATTAAAAAAAAAAAACCACTGTCAAAAAACTTCACATGAGTAAATGTAGGAATATTAATTGAGAATAAAAAGTATTTAATTAGTCTTTATATGTTAATAAGGGAAATTATAAAAATTAAGACATTTTCAATAGATAAGTTTGGAAATATTTTTTTACACAACACCGTAAGTCGCTCACTGCATCATCACTGCTAAATCTAGTGATATTGATAACAATCATAAAAATTCAATTTATTTCTTTTCTACTAATTAACGCTAAAGGTATTAAATGCAATATTCCTGTTTCATTACTGGCCTACTTCTATTTGAATTTATTCGTCAAAAGTAGAACTCTTTTGTTTCATATTCAACAGAGCAGATATTTTTAATATGTCCCGTAATGATTATTATTATTATTATGGTTGCTTCATATTTCATTTTTGAAAACGTATTCTTTAACCAATAAATAATGGCAGTAAGAAATTGATTTTACAATATATTTCTTCTATTGTAGATAGTTAAATTAAATACTAAGTTTTTTGTTTCGTGTATATGTGTATATATTACAGTAACAATGAAACAGTTACCTATGTGTTACTATTACTTATTACATTAAAAACATTGTAAAATATTAACCGTCTTTAAATGTAATTCCTTAAACTTTTATTTCCTCTATGGATAATTACACTCTAATATACTGATGCATTTATTATTTCTAATGTCTTAAATAGTTAATTATATATATATATTAACTTTCATTCCGGAACGGAGTGTGGTTCGAAAGTTATTTAATTTTTTCCGCAAAACCACCAATATTGACCACTGTGAAATAATCAATAGAAAAAGAATTAACATCTAAATTGGGTTTGTAGGACTATTGACGATGACTTCCCAAGCAAAAAAGTCAACGCGTTCTAAGAATAGTACCTCAATAGTGACGTGGAAATCTGTTCAACTTTTGTTTGCGATCAAAAAAATTTAAGCTGCTGCAATCGCCTCAAATAGCAAATTACCCACGAGCCGCCACTGTCTACATATACAGGGTGTATCAGATATAGAGGCAAATATAATAATATGTAGCAGCTGTAATCATATACAATCAAAAAGTCTTAATGCACACGGGGTCTATCTGTAAGCATTAACGAGAAAAAAATATTTTATAAATGCCGTGGGCTAGAGCCGCACCTGTGCCCAATCTAAATGCACTATCATTCAGCCATTACCGCTGTTAGTTTTGTGTAGATCGCCGCTTGGAGTGCAAGCCACTTCGAACATTTTATTTAAATTCTTCCCGTCTCGAAAAAAAACGATCCTTTTCAGGACTATCATGATTTCATATAAAGAAAATCGAAGCTTGATGCATCGGCAAAAGCGCGGGAATGTATAGATTCATTTTCGCGCGACATCATAGTAAAAAGGCGTGTTTGCAAATTTTCTGTATCTACATTTATTTTTGTGTAATTCGATTCAATTCATTTTGCGTTATTTGATTAAATAAATCCAAAAGAAATAACTCAGAGTCATGTGGTACCATTTATTAACAACTAACTCTCGATTCGACAAAGCAAAAGAAAAATATTTACGTTTTTTGTAACTACTGCAGTCGCATATCCGGTGAAACTCAAACGTCTTATCAGGATATTAAAAATAATACTTTGCAGACTTACGTAGAATGCTCTTAACAAAAAAGGAATGTTTATTTTATAAAAAGAAGAAATTTAAAATGCCTCAGTTTTGCTATTTTTACAAGGGCCTTTATTTATTCAGAATGATGTTAAATGAATTTACGGCATACCATTAAGAATAATACTAAATGAGTGCAATGTATTTATACATAATAGCACGTTTAGCGGGTGCTTAACATGACGTTTCCTTGCATCAGGCCCGGACTAAAAGATTTTTGACTCTAAATTTAACTTTTTTTTTTTTCTTTAATGATGAAAACCGGTTTCGGTGGGTTTGTGCTTTATATGTCGTGTACACTGTAAAAAAAGTTACAGTAAAATTACATGTAAAATCATTGGTAACAAAGTTGCCTACAATTTTGCTTCATAAGGTAAAATTTCTACCGTCTAGTAAATTTCACATGCTGATGTGTTTTTCAAAGATTGTACTGTAAAATTCGTATGTAATATTTATATGAACTCTATATTTACCGAACACTGAATTATAAAGAGAGCAAGCAACTTATCTAATTCTTTTATAGCACCTAATAGGTCATACTGAATCGCTCAACCAGGGATCAAGAATGAACACGCTTACGCGAAACCTACGATTATTTGTGACGTACATGATATCATTGAGCCAATAATAAGTTCGACAAATAAATAATCCAATAACCAATCACATTGCCGCGTATGAATTTCGTATTTTCCATGATATCTATAGTTTTACCCGAAAATTCAAGTAAAAACAAATAAATATAAAAGATCCTCATATTTTTACAGCAAAATTAACAGTTCACTAGTAAAATTACTTTTAAAGTGCACTAAATACTCCAAAAAAAAAATATCAATTTTACACTTTTAAGTAAATTTTGAGAGTAAATACAAAATTGTACATGTTTTTTTTCCTGTATTTTCCTTTTGAATTTTTGTTACATCTTAAACTTACATGAAAAAGCTATTATAAATTTTACCGAAATTTCTTTTTCCATGTTAAATATCCTAGAAAAAACATGTAAAACAAATTTTACATGATTTATTGTAGTAAATTCACAACGTTATTACATGTAATATTCCTTGATTTACCATGGCAAAATTACTGTAATTTTTTACAGTGTAGTTAACATCCAAGCAAAATTTACTTTTTTATTTGATACACCCCTAATAACAAGAGTACAGGGCCCAATAGGGAACCGTGAGGAACTCCTCAACAAATCCTTAATGGTTTTGAATTAATATTTACGCGTACATTATTATTAAAATATGACAATGAAGCGATCTGATTACGGTAGCAATGTCGATTGAATAGAATACTACTAGTATTTCATCCAAATACGATGTTTTTTTTTTAATAAAACAGTGGATGTATGCAGTTATGTATGTTGCAAAGAATTAATTTTATTCAGCACGGGCACTACAAAAACTCCAAATCGTAATCACACTGAAAAACCGATTTATTTGATAATACCAAAGTTTATTTAAGGTTAAGTAAATATTGGGCAAACATGGGCAATATTTGCTTAATTCAACCTGTATTTATTTTAAAATAGAAAGAAATATTTTGTTGGCTTAACCAAATTTTTATGATAAAATTTGTTTGAAATTATTTTTTGTCCTGAATAAATTGGTTTTTCCGTGCACAACACGTGAATATTTGAAAGCAGAAACACGTGTATTTTTGAGACAAACAATAAATTTTAATATTTCCGGCTATAATTGGTTTAAAGCCTGTTTTTGACTGTTGAGAATATAATACAAACAATTTCTCAGTGTACCGTAAAGTGGGGCAATTCCGATCAGTTTTATGTACTATTTCTGAGCTGCAATTATTATTATCGATCGAAAAAAATTGAAAAAAATTATATATAATCATACATCTTTAGCTACACATACCATCATGTATATTAACCCAATGTATTAAAACACTATTTTTTTTAATACATCAAGCGGTGATCGGTTTTGCCCAAATGAGGGGCAATTCCAATCACCCATCTATTTTCTTATAAAAACCGATTTAAAAGTTACACGAGGTAAATCCAATAACAAAAATTTGAATTTAAAAAAAGGAAACTTACGGAAATAACAGAAAATATGTATTATAGAAATGACAAACAGATAAATAATGACATAAACTATAATAATTCAATAAACTAAAACTAAAACAAAATTTCATTCAACGCGCTTCCCTCTCAGTTCAAAAACGTAGCTTCCCCTTCTATGACCAGCTGGATAATTTAGTTTTTGGAAATTTCCTAAATTTCGTCAACTTGGAGAAATACAAAAGTCATCCTTTCTTTACCCTAGAAACTACCGGTTCTTTAAAGTATTCTGAAGTAATAATAATAATAATAATAATAATAATAATAATTCATGCCTTCGCATCCCCCAACAGCTTTCGCCAATTACAGGGTAATGAATATGGCACCCCATTATTTTCTGAAGCTTTCATAATGGATGAAGTGCTCTATTTTACTGTCCTGATAGCGCTTTGGAGGCATTTGGGGTTATATTGCTGTCTCCCGCCAGGCCATACTTTTTTTTTATAGTTTCTCACCATAATTTTCAATAAAACCAACGTAGAAACATGAGTATGTCATATTTCTACTTGGTCTATGAGTATGTTCTTTGTTCTTTTACTTTTCAAACTGATCGGTATTACCCCATGAGGTGTCAATTTTCCCCTTACTCTCTTGTTATTCCAACACTTTCATAAAGTCAAAAAAAGAAACGGTGAAGAATGAATGACAATTGATTCTTTTAACCTTATCCCTTTTCGAAAATTCGCTTAGTCCTAGTGGATTCCCCCAGTAGTAGTTTGTTTCCGTCTGTATGAAATATTACTCGTTGTCATTCCATCGGAAATTATTTTTTTAACACAGGAAACTTTAATGCAATACTTAAAAAGCCAGTTAGTTATCTATGTTATAAACAAAGTTTATTAAATGACTGTATTGCAAAACTTTCTTATCCTTTCCATATAGATGCCAGACTAAATAATTGCCGTAAAATCAGGATTGATCGATTTTACCCCATGCGATCGAAATTGCCCCACTCTACGGTATACTACTACACTGTTGAAAATTTTAACACTTTTTTGACTAATTTAATAGTCAGGAGAGGTCCACACTCTTTTCGTGTTATTTTGTCGAGAACTATAGAAGTTTAAATTTGACGAGCAAAGATAGTCAAGTATTGTCTATTGCTAAGGAGTTATTTTGTCCAACTGACACGTGGAATTATAAAATATTTCCAGTCACATTTTATTTGATCTAGACTAGACAAATTTACTAGCTGTTTAACTAAATGAATGCGATCTATTGGATGATTTAACACCGTTTTCTAAACACAACGTCTTTTTAAGATGCAACTCCTATTTCTTAGTGCTATAATATTCTCTCTTTAAGACGTTTTCTCAATTATAAATATGCAAAACCACTTATTCACAAGTTTTGGTTTCAACTAAACGTACCAATTTTAAAATGATTTTTTGAGAACCATTATAAAATTAAGTGAATGTTTATGCTATTTGATTCAAGTCTAAACTAATTGCGTAAATAGATGTTCCCAATACATCTTTAAGATGTTGAAATTTTTTATGCCCACTGGAATTAACGTTTAATAACACAAGGTTACACTTTGCAGGTCAGTCACATTTGGTGGTTTGTTTGATGATATGTTAATACGCAGAAACAAACTCGAAAACAGATACACGTGCAATGCAGGTGGTGCGTATAATGCAATACCGTATTAGATTAGGTGGGGTTTCTATATTTCTATCCGAGGGAAAAATTCTGATTGGTTGATGCTTCTGAATGTCTAGAGAAAATAGTAAATCCTCATATCTGAACAAAGAATTCACACCAAATTCTAGTAATTTCTGTTCTACTAAACACATGTAGTCAATTCGTCTGGCAAAGTTTGTAAAAATCAACACTAAAATATTTGACTAGCGCAAAATTAACGCCAACACCGTAATATTTTCAACAGTGTGAGTATGTTCTTTGTTCTTTTACTTTTCAAACTGATCGGTATTACCCCATGAGGTGTCAATTTTCCCCTTACTCTCTTGTTATTCCAACAATTTCATAAAGTCAAAAAAAAGAAACGGTGAAGAATGAACGACAATTGATTCTTTTCACCTTATCCCTTTTCGAAAATTCGCTTAGTCCTAATGGGATACCCCAGTAGTAGTTTGTTTCCGTCTGTATGAAATATTACTCGTTGTCATTCCATCGGAAATTATTTTTTTGACACAGGAAACTTTAATGCAATACTTAAAAAACCAGTTAGTTATCTATGTTATAAACAAAGTTTATTAAATGACAGTATTGCAAAACTTTCTTATCCTTTCCATAAGACTAAATAATTGCCGTAAAATCAGGATTGATCGAAATTGCCCCACTCTACGGTATACTACTACATTTTCTCTGATGCCAAAACTGATATGCTAGCAATTCTTACCTCCGGGAAATCTATGCGGGAATATCCTTCCGTGCCTGGACAACAACCACGGATACAAAGGATAACTATCCCTCGGCGGTGTGTGCGTCGTCAAAGGTGAAGGTTGAGGAAAGCCGTGTTGGCCGGAACTTAAAGCAGCAGCTATGGCGGCCCCTTGAAAATGCGCTGCTAACGCGAAAGGGTGCCCTCCGTGATTGTGCACCATTTCCGGTTGTAAGAAACCGTTCTTCGGCACTAGATTCGGATCGTACGTCGGACTGGGTCTTACTAGAGTGTGTGCGGGAATACCGGGCACCATGATCGGCGGTTTAGGAGATGTTGTGGGTGATTTTTTGAGGCGAATATAGTTTAGGAGATCCGTTGAGGCGATTATCGGCATCACTGGATGGTGATAAAGGAGCCGAACTTTCCGAATAATGAATAGGGGAATGTTGCGGACTTCCTTGATGACTAGCACCACCTACTATAGAGTCTATTGAGAAGCCGATCTTTGGCTTCGAGGGTACAGCTGCTATTGGCGTCGGTGCGAGTGGCATCATGATTAATTTCACTGGTACTTAATCGATCATCATAATTATCCAGTCACTATTACGCGCACAATATACACATTCACATCGATCGGGCGTCTTTCCTCGTTTATCAAAATATAAGAACTACACTAGCAAATCATCATTTTCCCCTTGTAAACACAGCAATTTATATTCTTACGAGTAATATCCATCGATAACCTCAAAACCGAGCGACTATTTAGACACTAAACGATTACTAAAACCAACGTGTGTGCTACCGTCACAGACTCTAACAAGATAATAAGTTGATGAAGCACTCGACTTTCCGAGCAGTGGGGAGAGGAACACATTAAATGGTTTATATGTCATAGGGGGAGAATTTACCCGTCGATTGGTGCAACCTCCGAGCGAATAGTCGCGATCCTATTGGAAGCGACGGGAGATATAAATGGAATTACGCGTCGAGGACACGCCCACTCGTTCACACCTACTGCCGTGATTATTTCGTTCTCGGAAAAAAAATAAACCAGAAACGCCCGTAAACGTCGGAATATTACACTTAAGGCACAGTTAAAATCATCTTAGGTCTTAAAACAAACAGGTTGGCGCTGGTGGCTTTTTTTTTCCACGCGTTATTTAAGTAGGGGAGTTGACATGTATTTCGGTTGTTTCTTTTTTTCTCATATTTTAAAGAGCGGTGGGAGAGGATATAATTGAAAATCGAAACGCCCTCTCTGTGGTGGCGTGCGCAAACGCTGGGCGGTACTTAACCTCTCGGTGTAATTCTTTTAATTGAGGCTGAAGACGTGCCTCTCCTTATTTTATTATCGCCTCTTATGTATTGATTAAGGTCTTGTACTCTTAAAGAGGTGGCTTATATGCGCAGATGTTGGTTAAATAAGTTCTGCAACCTCATCCCTATTTTCTTTTTTTATTTATTCCGCATATTTTGTCCGGATTTTACGATCGCCATAAATTATTTTTTAATAGCGTGAATAACATTGATTATTACCCAGTAATGGTGCGTACATCGGGGTTAACCAGGCGGTAAGTATAGGGGTACTCATTATTTCACAGCTGAGGATAGACTCTATAAATACAATTACGTGTAAAAAAAAAAATTAAAACTATTAAAGATAATTACATCATGCCGATTGTTTAAAAAAAAAAAAACCTCTGCAAATCCGCACTGTATGTGAGCATGTAGAAATTCGACCCCTCCCTAATCGTAATAGCACCCTACTATCTATATTACCCCCATCTTTTCGCAAATAGCCACGCCTTTATTATGTCTGCGTTGATGAGAGGAATGAAATGTGGGTACAGCAAAGGGGAAAAAATAAAGGCACAGCGCTTGTTAGTAAAGAGAAAAATGCCTGTATGTAACGTTGTATATATAAATATTTTTGGAGATTTTATTGTAAATACCTCGTTCTATTGAATATGTGATGAGGGATGTGTTATCAAAGCAGGCAAAATCCATTTTTGCCAAAAACAGAATATGTGGGATAGTGCAATCTTTTGACTTACACTGTTGAAAATATTACGGTGTTGACGTTAATTTAGCGCTAGTCAAATATTTTAGTGTTGATTTTTCCAAACTTTGCCAGACGAGTTGACTACGCGTATTTAATAGAACAGAAATTACTAGAATTTCGTGTGAATTCTTTGTTCAGATATGAGGATTGACTACTTTTCTAGACATTCAGAAGCGTCAACCAATCAGAATTTTTCCCTCGGATAGAAATATAGAAACCCCACCTATTCTAATACAGTATTGCATTATACGCACCACCTGTGTTGCACCTGTATCTGTTTTCGTGTTTGATTCTCCGTATTAACATATCCAAACAAACCACCAAACGTGTACTGACCTGTAAAGTGTAACCTTGTGCTATTAAACGTTAATTCCAGTGGGCATAAAAAATTTCAATATCTTAAAGATGTATTGGGAACATCTATTTACGCAATTAGTTTAGACTTGAATCAAATAGCATAAACATTCACTTAATTTTATAATGGTTCTCAAAAAATCATTTTAAAATTGGTACGTTTAGTTGAAACCAAAACTTGTGAATGGAGTGGTTTTGCATATTTATAATTGAGAAAACGACTTAAAGAGAGAATATTATAGCACTAAGAAATAGGAGTTGCATATTAAAAAGACGTTGTGTTTAGAAAATGATGTTAAAACACCCAATAGATCGCATTCATTTAGTTAAACAGCTAGTAAATTTGTCTAGTCTAGATCAAATAAAATGTGACTAGAAGTATTTTATAATTCCACGTGTCAGTTAGACAAAATAACCCCTTAGCAATAGACAATATTTGACTATCGTTGCTCGTCAAATTTAAACTTCTATAGTTCTCGACAAAATAGCACGAAAAAAGTGTGGACCTCTCCTGACTTAAACTAGTCGAAAAAGTGTTAAAATTTTCAACAGTGTAAAGAGAAAAATACCTGTATGTAACTTTGTATATATAAATATTTTTGGAGATTTTATTGTAAATACCTCCTATTGAATATGTGATGAGGGATGTGTTATCAAAGCAGGCAACATCCATTTTTGCCAAAAACGGGATATGTGGGACAGTGCAATCTTTTTAGTTAGCATAATCATTCGGAATAAAACATTCTACATCCCATTCATTTTCAAGAGTAAAGTTTAGCTTCAGAATCAATTCTCTTTAATCTTCCTGTAAAATGACAAACATTGATGTTGCTTGCCGCCAGTGGCAACTCATGAATTATGAAAGAGGGTGGGCACAAAATAAGAACTTGCCTATTTTTTTTGTATATAAAATCCATTCTCCTATTTTTCATGCTGGAAAAGACGTCTATGACTTTGTTGTAAAAATGCGTTCAGTCGATCTTCTGACATTGTGCACTGAGAAAAATGCGCTAAGTAAAGTGTTTACTTGATAAAAAATTATTTACAATACGTAAAGTTTTACTTGGAACTATTCTCGTTAGTTAATATTTGCAACTAAACCCAATTTCCTGAATGCAAGTTGTTATTGTAAATAGTGCTTTTATTAACGGCTATTACACAGCGTACCTGACGAATTTGTGCTAAGTATTACTTATGACTACAGCACATGGTTAGTACAATGCTGATCGCTATTAAACTCATGTATTTTCTTAAATAGGTAACAACTTGCCACAACTATATTTATTTGAGTTTTGTTTTGAGTACCTGACGAATTTGTGCTAAGTAACGTATTACTTATGACTACAGCACATGGTCAGTAGAAGTAACACCAATGCTGATCGCTATTAAACTCATATATTTTCTTAAATAGGTAACAACTTGCAACAACTATGATTATTAGAGTTTTGCTGCCACCCCGTGATTGTTTTACTATTCCTGATTGGCTAATGCGGCGGAGTAATGAAATAGTCCCCGAGACTGCTACGCGCGCAAGCGCGGGCTAGCGTCAAGTAAGAGTTACGGACGTAGGAAAAGGTCGTCGAAAAGAAGTGGCCAAAGAGTACGGCCATTGTAGACCAGTTAGAACGCAAATATATTAAAAGTATCGGGTGGGTTAACTTAAGGCTCCATCCGTATAAAGAATCCCAGCGAAAGAAGAAGTACCGAGCCTATAAGCAATCGGATGTTTCAAGATTGCAGTTTTAAACCACGTGGTGGGATATTTGAATTCTCCATCATTGCGATGATATCTGTGCCCGCTGGTGAAGTTAAAGTGTGGATGCCGTCGCTAGCTGAGTGACAGTCCAAGTACCACCTGCAGTTAAGGATACCCAGACGAAGTAGCCGTTTTCGAGGCGATCACCGGACATAACCGCCACGTACGCCGACAGAGGATCAACTCGCCGAAACAACGCCCAGTGCAAAGAACCAACAGCAACCGCAAGTTTACCCCTTAAGTAAATTATTTCTTTGTTTGTTATTGGTTGAAACTTCAAAGCCATATTTCTCTTTGTCCTTAGTTTAGATTTCAATAATTTCAATAACTAAATAACGTTTCAAGGGGGCCCCATTTACCTTATCTTTTATTGTTGCTTTTTTCATTTTTTTCATTATTAAGGAATATATTTTATGAGTCATTACGTTGTAAATTGTTGTTAAAGTGAAACCAATATCTTTCATTCATATCAGGTAGTCACTGTGTTTGTCCTATACAAAATAAAACTATTACTAATAATACTGCTCTCTGTTTAAAGAGCCATAATAATATAAATTTAAGTTTTTGGAAATGAATATTATTATGGCTGGTCAAAGTTTTTACAAAAAAAAAAAAATTAACTTGAAAACTATGCAGATTGACAGAAAACCGCAAGTATTTTGGTTCAAGAAGTTTCTCCTTTTCCTTATAATATTTATTCATTTTAGACTTAAGCATAAACGCAAGAAAATGACGTGATCATTTTTAATCGAAATGAAAATGAAGTATCTCCAAAAGCCCATGCACTAAGGAGGGATTTGCCGTTAGAATGTTGTAAATCCTGGTAGTATTGAGAGAGTTGGTCGCAGTGCCCATCCTAGCACGATAGTGCAATAGCTATTACTTCTATCAGATATTGATCAGGTAAATATACCAGATTAACATGTTACGGCCGTAGTTTCCAGCTTATTTTGTGCGAAATATTATCTGTTACTCAGTTACTGGAATGAAATAGCAGATGCGCCATCTATGTGACAATTTCTCTACTACACATATGTATATCTGCTCATCTGCTGTACTATATAGGAAGAAAACTGTTATACGAGAATAAAATGCGATATTTATTTTACCTTACCTTTTACACAATGCACCTTATCAAAGTCCATTAAATATTTTTAAAACTGCAGGGGTAATTTTAAACTAATAAAAATATATAAAATAGATAAATAAAACAAGGAGACCATGTAGATTAAACGGATGGGTAAACTAATTTATGTAGGTATGAATGTAAACAATAATATACTGCCATTTGGGAAGCTGTTGTTTGAAGTGAAGTTAAGCTTAGTAATTTGGACCCCTATGACTCATCCGTTGTCCTTGCTTGTTGTACTCTGGCATTATCCTCGATCTTCCACTAGGATATCGCGAGTTTAGATGTGCGCCCTCTAGAGACCACACGCCAAACTCTCACTCAGTCAATGCCCGCGGCGTAGGCCGGTAATGATGCGATCCGTGATTGCTGTTTGCTATACACCTTTCATCAAGGTATATTGTTTGTTCGTTCTTGCAATAAAATAACGGAGAGGATATTATGTAATATTTTATTGCGTGCGTATAGTGAATACTTTTATGAAAGTTGCACGTAAAAATAATAACATATATTCATTTATAACAAAATTATTTGTTGAACGTGTAGAAACATTGTTACCATAACAAATGTTATCCATCTTATTATTAAATCAAATATTGTAAATATTATTTTATTATAAAACTAACACCAAAATATTAATTGTGTTAAATACAAATTTCCTACTAAATATGTTATTAAAACCTTTTTCCTCAGTCTAATATTTCCAATTATCTACCCATTAAAAACACACACACTAAAATTTTGTGCCTCTAAAACCGTACAGGTATTTTACTTATAGAAGTAATATTTCTAACTATAAGTAATTTTTCGAAGATTTTTTTTCATATATCCTGGAATATTCATAGCAAGATTTCGAAATATGGGTAACTTTTCCATTATTTTTATGTAGTCTGGAATACTCACAAGTAAAATTTCTGAAGTAGTGATAATTCCCATAGAAGTTTTACTTAACACTGCGTAAGCTTTCACGGCCGGTGTAACTATAACTAACAGCTTCTTGCGGGTTTCGCCGTGTGTCAAAACTTTCGCTCGACGTTTCGCTGTTCATACTGACAGCTTCTGACTACTGACATCGGATGATGGTGAGATCTTGCATGCAGATATCTATCGGTGTGCGTCTTCTTTCTAAATACTGCGTGCTGTAGCTTTCCCTCTTTTGTTTTCTTGACCATAACATCCAGGAAAGGGAGATTTCCATTTTGTTCTTTCTCCATGGTAAACTTGATGGCTGGGTGCTGTGAGTTTATGTGTTGTCGTTTTCTCCCTTCCTTGATGTTATGGTTAAGAAACTAAAGGCGAATGCCTACAGCACGTCAGTATTTATGAAAGAGACGCCCACGATAGATATCGCATGCAAGGTTCCCATCATCGATGCAGAAGAAGACATTTAATACAAACTTTGCTATCCAGAGCGAACCATCAGTGACGAACACATCTTTACTATGAAAAGATCATTTGGAGGAAGCACTTAAAGAAGATGTTACATTGACATCGACATAATGACAGCCACTAAGAAGAAGACGACACTGGAGAAACTTACAGAACCACGAACAGGGATGGCGTTTTACCTACATATCAGAGATCACCGAAAAAGTAGCCGAATTTTTGAAGAAACGTAAACGTACAAGTACGCTTCGGACTGCAACGTCGATCCAGCAGTATCTACCGACCGCAAAGATAAGATACCCAAGGGCGCACAGAAGTATCTACAAGATAACATGCCAATGCGGACAGTGCTACGTCGGACAAACGGAAGAGCCATCGACATAAGAATAAAGAACACGAGAGGGACGCAAGATTAAGAAGGATCGAGCAATCAGCGTGCAAAACACCATGCACGACACCGGACCAAAATGGATTTCAAGAATGTAAAAGTAATAACTACCACCAAGAACTACGGGAAAAGACTCTCAGGGAAGCCATGAAATAGAAAAGAATAAAACCGTTAACAGAGAAGAAGGGTTACCACCTTAGCAACACGTGAAGAGCCTACTACGAACCGTCACGGTCAATGGAGCGGAAAATACACGGTTGGATGCACCAGGGGCGTATATAGAAGAATGTCGACCATGGAGAATCAGTTCAGTTATCCTGAAGAAGCTGTCAGTATGAACAGCGAAACGTCGAGCGAAAGTTTTGACACACGGCGAAACCCGTAAGAAGCTGTTAGTTAGAAGTTTTACTTGTTTAAAAGTAAAATTACAAAGAAAAATTCAATATTTCTGTTTTTTTTTTTTCCTTACAAAAAAGAAAATATCGTCTAAATGAAAATGCCCTGGTAGATCGTATTTAATTAGAATTTAATGTATAAAAGACAAAGAAAATGTGAACGTATCTAATGCTCACCCAAAACCACTATACGTCAGTTACTCGTTGCCTCTCTCATTTGAGGAAAAAGTTTTAATTAAGAAGAAAGGAATGCCTATTCCTGATTTTCAAACTTCCACAAGTAAAACTCGAACTTACAATAAAGTATGTATGGATGTGCGGGTGTTCACTAACAAACAAACTATTTTGTTTTATCTGCTTAATTTTTAAGAGCCTGCTTACTAGTAATCAGTCTGATCCCAATAAAAAAAATTCAAATTTTCCGCAATTGTATTTAACTTAAACGTATTCAAATAGCTATTAATATAATACAAAAATCGTAGGTAACTTCATGGCATTAGTGTTAAAGTTACTAAAAATAATTGCGGGAAATTTAAATTGTATTTACTGGGATAGTTCTGAAATAACAAGAAAACAGAAAACAGAACCACGTGTGGCCGAACACATGTGGCGCATGTCATTTTTACCTACGTCTGACTTGAACCAGAACGTTTTAAATAAACGCATGCGCACCTTGCTTATTTTCTTATCACTTGAAAATTACTGTATTTACGACTGTGATTTTCCAAATTGTAAGAAATTTTAAGTTTTTCCTAAGAAATATTAATATTTTTCTTGGTAATATTACAATGGTAGAGATTTCTTTCTAAGAAACAGAAATTTTCCTATAATACTCATGTAAAATACTTATATTATGGGAAAATTTCTAACATTTCGACATTCTCTTTAAGTGTCTGTACATTTACCCCATCCATTGGAGGAAATTATTAAAAAGAAGTGATTTTTACCATTTTTACCATTATTTAAATTTTTTAGTGTGTGCCATGTTGTAAGATAAACATACCCATCTTTAATGCAAACATATGAACGCACCCACCTCTAACATGACGATGTACAATCCTAATATGTAAGATGTTCATGTTACTACTACCATTTGTTGTTGTATTATTGCTATAATGTTTGTAATGAAATTGTATCTTTATTGAAAGAATAAAGAATGTTTAAACATGCCATATACCTAATTATAGCCAGATTATAAGATAATTAAATTAAACAGTATTGACATATTAACTCGCGAACGCAGAAAATCACATCAGCACTGATTGTATACATATTGGCAACGATTCTCCAAATTATCCGCGAGTATACATATGGAAGTATCGAGGAGCGATCGTCAGCTAATTCATTCTGATTATCGGTTCTCGGCCGTGGGTATAAAGGGGCGAAAAACGAGCCACAGCCGACGCTAAAAGAAATTAATGATTAATTCAGCGCGCAAGAGAAAGATCTGCAATTTCGAGCAGTAAACGCGAATCGCGCGACTGTAATTTCAGACATGTATACCGGGGTATAGGTTCGCGTATTCACTTAAAAATTCCGATAATAATACGTTGATGAGGGCGATAAATCATATAAATTGCGCGTGTGTGCAAATATGTTTATAAGGGAATGGAGATGGTTTTTTTTAGCGATGCGAAATCCGTGTTGATTTAGCTTATTAACTAATCAAGTGCGGCGTATTATAAGTTATGCTGGGATTCATTTGTGTGAAATGAAGAAAGGAATCTATTATTACTGCTATATGGTCTGTGGTAAATTGCTTCGATGGTCCGATGAATACGGAAAACGTGCTCCTATGATCGGTAACCAAATAGTAATTATGTTTTATGATCTGCTAATCACACGAATGGACAATATACGGCTTCTTTTTTAGATTTTATATATAATTATCCCCAATAACCCCTTCCTCCTCTAACCTTCCTTGTATACGCGCCTGTTTAAGAAGGACGTCGGTGGTCTACCAAAATTTTGGACATGCCTTAAAATTTACGAATTTAAATATTACCGCTTTTGTGAACAGTACCCGCAAAACTCATTAGATGGCGCGAATGCACGCGAACGTTTCTATATACATAAGATTCTGCTCTATACTAACTTCTCTATGGCTTCAGCACAGTATATACCCTATCAAGTAGAGTAGTCACAATTTAAGAAATACATATTACGTCATATCCGTTTTGGGCGCTGGAGTCGTCGGATGAGTCCATTATGCCAGCTATAGGGGTGTTTGAATTCAGCGGCTCGTCAGTCGACAATTTCGCATCTGTCAAATTCAAATTAGTGTCTGTCTCTGAATTTGTGGGAGTTGATCGCTTTTTTACCGTGTGTTATTTTATTTTATCAGTGTTACCTACTTCATATAAATAAGTGTCTTTTCAAGACATCTCATACTTCGTGTATAGATATGGTAAGTTGTCTGCATTGCATAAGATTTTTTTTATGGAAATCTTTTTATAATCAGTTATAAGCTTATGATGGCTGAAACAGTCGCATCAACAGCAAAGAAAGTTGGCGTGAAAGAGCTGCAATAATTATGAAAAATTCAAGAAATCAAGAAAATCACAAAAAAGGCTGAAATGATCGACTGGTGACGCAAGAATATATTCTTGATTCTACTTTACAAAACCAGGCTTTATGAACTAATAAAGAAAAATAAAAATGAAACGCCACAATTTAAATTAGATAAGTTACTAGCATCTCATGGGCATAGTGTTCTAAGGCTGCCACCGTACCATCCCGAATTAAACCCTATTGAGAAAATATGGGCTATTGTAAAAAAACTGGGTCACTGCAAGAAATGTTACTTTTAAGTTAGCCGATGTGGAGGATTAGCTAGAAACAAATTGCTTCTATAACTCGTGAAGAATGGGAATCTGTTTGTAACCACGTTGATAAAGTTGTAGAAGACTATTTGGGAAACGGAGCACTGTTGGATATGATAACAGATGAGGTGGTATTTGTTGTGAACACTGGCGAATCAGAAACTGATGAAGATTTTTATGATGATGACGAGTATGACGATGATGCTGAGAATACAGTGTCGTGATCTTTAACTCTTAAAGGCACCCCTTAGTTTTATTTTTTACTGTAAAATATAGTTTATTGTTCTTAATCCAGTGCTATAGTATTTTAGAAAGGACTTGTGTATTTGATTATAATATTTCACCATATAGTATCGTTCATTGTACTTTGTATTTCACATTTATTCCTGAATAAATGACGATGGTTATTTTGGTGCTTTATTTTTTTTGAACATAACAAATAAATACTAATTTATTTAAATTAAATAATTTTAGCACAAAATTAAATGTTTTATTTTACCTTCTTAGTGCATGTTCCATGTATCTAAAAACATTCTTTGTTCATTGAAAATTACGATGTATTATAATTATTATGTAATTTCTATTAACCCAAATATTTTTACGAACGGTTTCCAAAATATTGACGTACCCAATAACTAATTTAATAATAATATTAATTATTCAACATTATTATTACATATTAATTTGATTTGCTATTTTTCTGTAGTAACTTCTGTTACTGGCGTGCATTTTCTCTCAAGCACCTCTGTCAATTTAAATCACCTCCGCCACTGATAGCTTCAGTTCGCGTATTCTACGTTGACATTATGATGACGTAATATGTATTTCTTATATTGAGACTACTCTAGTTTCACTAAGTGTCGGCGCCTTTGATGTTTTGTCTATCAATTTAAGGAAACTCGCAATGGAGTTTGGTGGCTATATTTGCTATACTAATAATCGCAAAGTGGGTACGACAGTAACCTATATACTAGAACGGATTGACAATTGACAGAAAATCGCGTCGTTAGTTGGTCCATAAAAAGTAATTGCAATGAAGAAATAGAGCTAGCATAATTTACGCGCTCAATATTAATGGAATTGATAGAAGAATACTGAAAATGACGTAATTTGGTTAATATTAACATATATATTAAAAACCGCAGTAAGTAGGGCTTAAAATTATACATAGGAACTGATAGGAAATATATTCAGTTACAGAGAAATATATACATATTCCTAAAAGAATCTGTTTTAAAAATCGTTAATCGTTTGTTGCTTTGCTTTATAACTTCGTCAAAGTTCACGAATTAAAATTTACTTTCCTGAAAAAAAAAAACAAATGTCTGGAAACAAATATGTGGAATCTGTGTCTTTAGTATTTTATTTATTACATACTAATCGTTTTAACCAATGTGGAACACATTTGTACCTTGTATTTATAAAAAGATTAAAAAACAGACTGAAAATTACATTGAATTTAATGATAATTTTTCTAAAATCGGTTGAAGGAAAACATTAACAATCACAGCAGGATTATCACAAGTAATTACAAATTATTAAGAAAATTATGCTTGCGGAGTAGCTTGGCACAATAATATAATTCATAGGGGAATAAGTACAAGAAAAGTTTCAATATCCTTTCCCATTTAAAGACAACTCGCAGTAGGTTGAAAGCATTTGTAGTAAACCAACCAAATAATGAAAATGTAAGTATTTACAATAATTGTTAACAACTATTTCTGGTGCTGCAAAATAAAATGTTATTTTATTACGACTACAACATTTTTACATTTAAATATTTATAAAAATGTATTATAAGAAACAACGAAGCAAAATTTTAACCAACATTGTATTTTTACTTACATTACTTCATCTGGAGGTAATTGAAAAAAATGATATTCTTTATTATCTTTGTGTACCTCCTATCACAATTTGGCACACACACTTTACGTAGGCATTGTGGATTTATTAATAACCTATTAAATTACTATAAACTAAATTGAAATTTTAAATAAAGAAAACAACTATATACGCTACTAAAATACTATTAACAAAGTTGTATATTAAAAATAATTAACTATAACAACTACTCTAAAGGTTACTGTTAGAAATAGGGTTATATGTTGAGCAAAAATCAGTAAAGATTAAAATAAATAACTACACCAAAGAATACTGATAAGTAAACCTGGAAATAAGAAAATATATTGTGAAAGTACGCCTTCAATTACGGAATATTCTGTTAACAGCACAACATCAATGTCACTAATAACGTTGCTAACAACAGAATAGAACGTCTTCGTAGGTTTGATTTTTGTTTGTAAACAAATTTAAACAGTTTTAGTTACAATTTCACCCACCTATGCGACACCGCGAATTTCCTTGGACGCCATGTTTGAAACCCATGTTACTGGCGATGTGAAACTACTGAATAAGGTATATGCTGTGGCTTCAGTGGGTGCGTAATGTCCGCATCAAGCATCTCTCTTTGATATGTCTCTGAGACATCACATAGATATGATTCTGATATATGGACACTGTTCTATTTCAGAGCTGTTATTATGTTCTCTGTATGATACGTAACATTCTTTTAGGAATAGGTAAAAATCATTTTCGAAACTACATTAAGTTATATATTTATCCATTAGTAAATACATATAAATATTATTGGATTTACAAGATATAAAGAACTCACTTGCCGCTCCATCCGTGTGTTCGTTGTAATCCTTAAATTATGACGTCACAACTCCTAAAAATGGAAATATAATGGTTCTACACAGTTCACAAACTTTTATGTTAGTTCTTTGTCCGAACCAACTAGATTTTGCGCAAGTTCGTTAGTAAAACTGGTGGAGCAATGTTCCAAGAGTCGTATAAATAAATATCTTCACAAATCTGGCCTCCGATTCTTTTTAGGAATGGTCGCTAAAACGAAATTAACATTTTTTAATTTGAAAACCGTGCAATTCACTTACGATTTTTGGAGTATTAAAATTATTGCTTAAAAGAAACTCGAAATTATTCAAACTTTGTTTAGAATTGAGAGGTAGTAGTTGTTCTATTTCCTCAATATCGTCGTGTCCGTGGCTGATCCTTCTTCTATCTTGAGATGTTTTAGTGGAATAAAAACTAGTTTGAAAATAAAAGGCGGTAACTAATTCCTGAACAAATAAAGGTGAGGTTAGTGCAGATATTTTCACACACATCGTCTTTATAAACAATAACATATATTCAAAAACGCTATTTACAGGAAAAATATACTTAGGTTTACCGGTTGACACACTGTTGTTAAATGCGTTCCAGTGCTTCAAATTTAATAATAATAGTAATAATAATAACAATAATAATAATTAGAATTTATTGACAACTACAATTCAAGTACATTGTCAAAAAGATTATATCACCGATTTATTATAGTTAGTGGTGGGCACTATCGGTATTTTCAACTATCGATAGTACTATCGATAGTCGTACCAACTATCGATAGTTATCGATAGTCGACTATCGATAGTTGTCGATAGTCAACTATCCATAGTCGAAACTATCGATAGTCAAAACTATCGATAGTGCCCACCACTAATTATAGTTAAACCACTGCGTAGGCTTTCACGGCCGGTGTAACTATATCTAACAGCTTCTTCAGGATAACTGAACTGAACAGTTCAGTTATCCTGAAGAAGCTGTCAGTATGAACAGCGAAACGTCGAGCGAAAGTTTTGACACACGGCGAAACCCGCAAGAAGCTGTTAGTTATAGTTAAACCAGTAAATATATGTCACAAACCGACACCAACGTAGGACACGCCATTTGCACAGTCCCTCAGAAATTTCAAACTACGGCAAACACAAAGATATGTCACAAATAGTTCTTGAACAGCACCCAGATCAAGGATATGTGATGTATTATTAGGTACATCTCAGATACATCACTATAATGTAGCTAGCGCCACGTATCGCAGTTCAGTTCGGGTAACATTTAGGATACATACTTTTATGTAACATTTACGTACCTCAAAGTTTTTGAAATCTTAAATACACAGAAATTTAAACATTAATTAAGGCCGATTTCTTCAGCCAAGGATAAAAGTCCCGTTTTTGTATCTATTGGATAGCGTTATCTGTAAGATATGAAAAAAATAGATTTATTCAAATAACTACAAGCAATTTTCTCCGTGGGATGTAGAAGTCGACAAGATGGCATTTGACAACGCTGTAATGGACATAAATAGCCTATATGTTTTTATTTTTACAATATATAGAATTTATATACCGTACATGGCTACTATATAGTATGCACACATTTATAATGCATAAAATTTATGAATTAAATTTTCATTTGTTTCCATTAATTCTACATTGTTTTAGAATACAAGGCAAGACAGAGACAAACGTTACCCTAACTTTACCGAACTAGAAAAAGAAACATTGATAGATGTTGCATATAAATTAATATAAGTCTATTAATAAATCCATTTTGTTCGTTTTTTTTTCATCTAAACCAACAAAGCTTTCTCGCGTGCCTTTAATAAATAATAATAAGATTTATCGCCCAACGGATAAGCCACTTACAGGACAAAAATTAAATCAATTCAACAATTTCGTATGTACATACATGTAAAAATTAATCCACCATTATAAATAAAAGTAATGAGGTTATGTTAATGCAATACATGCCCATTATTTTGAGGATAATAATTTATCGGTAGGGTCGAGTAACAGATACCTTTTGCACCACATATCTGAAGGATAACATTTATCAATGGGTGAAGAAAAAGAGTATTATCACTTATCTGTTAGTTAAAGTTATCGTATAGTTATTCTTGACTGAAGAAATCAGCCCTTAGGCAAAATACGTCCAACATCAGCTTGCATACACCTCCAAAAGTATTGTAGAATGGCGTTTGCTTGCAGTGACAAACCAAAGACGTTGCACAAAAAGATCTACATCGAAAATACAACGCCGGTGTCAGACAATCCAGGAAAAACATCTCCATCAAAGCATCCAAAGTGTATCATTATACTCAAGACAGCAAAAACATCTACGATTCCACAAAAGAAAAGGTACCGAAGGATGTTAATAATACAGCAAATTACTTCTAATGTTGAAAAATATTGACGTTTCTTATATTTTTTCTATATACTTTTAGGCTGATACATCAATTCACAAAGAAAACTCCAGTCAATTTTAAATGTATTACAGAAATATGATTCAATTGATTTGACTTGACGAAAAATAAAACAGTTTTTCAAAGAAGGTTTTTATCAACAACCTAATTTTCAACCCCAACTCATCTTAAATATATAAATAGAAGCACAAAAATTGAAAAAAATCTTTCTAATTACAAAATAATCTTCAATTCGTTTCTAAGTAACATCTTTCGCAGTTTGTTGTCCAAATTTCTGTACGACGACATTATGCTGTAAATAGAGCTAGCTTCTTTATAATAAATAGCCCAGGTATCAACAGGAAGAAGCTAGCAGATTCACGAACTGTTTGTTAAATTGATATAAGCCTTATCCTAAATAAATAAAAATCATTGTTAAATTGACAAATAAAATAAGCAGAAATTATAGTTAAATTCATACATCAATGTAATTAAATAAATAAAAGTTATTGTTAAATTAACACTGCGTAGGCTTTCGCGGCCGGTGTAACTATAACTAACAGCTTCAGTTCAGTTAGTTATCCTGAAGAAGCTGTCAGTATGAACAGCGAAACGTCGAGCGAAAGTTTTGACACACGGCGAAACCCGCAAGAAGCTGTTAGTTATTATTGTTAAATTAATTAATTTCGCATTTGATGTTAACATCAAGTGTTTTAGAATTTAATTCATTTAGTTTTAAAACAATCTGATAGTAAATCGAAAAATAAAGCAATGTTAAATATGAAAACAAAATTTTACCAAAAAAAAGATATTATATTCGATCTTAATATATTTATATTTAATTTCACCAAAAAAGATTCTCAGTGCACTTACACTTTGGGGTCATATAGTTTAGATCTAATTGAAGAGAAGGAAATACGTAATAAGTCTCGTTCGTTTTTTATATTTTATTCTATAAAATACCCTGCAGTATTTTGTGTTATCTTTGTCGAGCGTATTTTTAATCATTGTGCTGCCTTTAAAGTCTTTTTCCACGAATTGCTTTAGAATTTACAACCTAAACCAAAGAAGATTCAATGATGTCGTAAGTGTGGATGATGTATATTCCAAACACGTACCATTCTAAGAGACAGTGATGGGAAATTTCGATAAATTTTATGGGGGTGGTCACAGTTTTGAACGTGTGTACGCTGAATATAAATGTCAGGCGATCTTCCTCTTAATATTTTATACAAAATCACATACGTAATACAATTCTCGAATCATATTCAATAGTTCAATGCTGTATTATGTCGAAGAAGTTAAAAGCAATCATATAGAGATTTAATCTTTATTGGATTTTTCAAGTAATAGATTAGGTATCTTCTAAATTCACTGTGTCGATGTTGGATTTCGGTTTTATTGGTCGAAAAACTGTCGGTATTTTGTTACATTTTATTACGCTAAAATAAATCGAATATTTTTTACCTATCTCATCTAAAGTGATAAAAAAAATTACAATGACATCAGAGCAAATAATTTTAATTTAACATTTTTGGTAATAATAATGCGAGTATTGTGCAAAAAGAGAGTTAGTTTTAGGAAATTTGTTGTTAATACAAAAATGTATAGGCGGGTATAAAAGTACAAATATAGTTATTCACAGATAACATCTTTAGTCAGCAAAATAATCAATTAAAGCACAAGGTTTGGGAACAACAAAAATTTACAAAAATGTTTATTCGATGGAGCACAGGCTGAAAAAACTCCGCCACAAGATATATATGGTTTCCGCCAGTAGATATCTCTTCCTGCAATTACTAAACATTAGCGTTGAAGACTTAAAGTCTTCTGGGATGACAATTTTGGAATTTCCGTATTTGGAGCAAATACGGAAAATTCTTGTTTTACAACGTATTTTCGTTATTTTAACTAAAAGTGAAAAGAATTTTCGAATTTTTGAATTATACTTGGGCCGTTGCAAGCACTTGGGCTGTTGCAAGCACTTGGGCCGTTGCAAGCACTTGGGCCGTTGCAAGCACTTGGGCCGTTGCAACCACTTGGGCCGATTGCAAGCACTTGGGCCGTTGCAAGCACTTGGGCCGTTGCAGAGCACTTGGGCCGTTGCACAGTACTTGGGGCGTTTGCAAGCATTGGGCCGTTGCAAACACTTGGGCCGTTGCAAGTACTTTGGCCGTTGCCAAGTACTTGGGCGTTGCAAGCACTTGGGCCGTTGCAAGTACTTGGGCCGTTGCAAGCACTTGGGCCGTTGCAAGCACTTGGCCGTTGCCAGTACTTGGGCCGTTGCAACGCACTTGGGCCGTTGCAAGCACTTGGGCGTTGCAAGTACTTGGGCGGTTGCAAGCACTTGGGGCGTTGCAAGCACTTGGGCCGTTGCAAGCGCTTGGGCGCGTTGCAAGCAACTTGGGCCGTTGCAAGCACTTGGGCCGTTGCAAGCACTTGGGCCCGTTGCAAGTACTTGGGCCGTTGCAAGCACTTGGGCGTTGCAAGCACTTGGGCCGTTGCAATGTACTTTGGGCCGTTGCAAGCACTTGGGCCTTTGCTAAGCACTTGGGCCGTTGCAAGCACTTGGGCCGTTGCAAGCACTTGGGCCGTTGCAAGTACTTGGGCCGTTGCAAGCACTTGGGCCGTTGCAAGTACTTGGGCCGTTGCAAGTACTTGGGCCGTTGCAAGCACTTGGGCCGTTGCAAGTACTTGGGCCGTTGCAAGCACTTGGGCCGTTGCAAGTACTTGGGCCGTTGCAGGCACTTGGGCCGTTGCAGGCACTTGGGCCGTTGCAAGTACTTGGGCCGTTGCAAGTACTTGGGCCGTTGCAAGCACTTGGGCCGTTGCAAGTACTTGGGCCGTTGCAAGCACTTGGGCCGTTGCAAGCACTTGGGCCGTTGTAAATTTTGGTTTTGGAATTTTGAAATTTTCGAATTTTTGAATTTTGGAATTTTTGAAACTTGGAATTTTTAGAATTTTAAAAATTTGGAATTCTGAAATTTAGGAATTTTGGAATTTTGGAATTTTAGAATCTTGTAATTTTGGCATTTAGGAATTATATAATTTGAGTTCCTGAAATTTTGGAATTTTCGAATTTTGAAATTTTTGTATTTTGGAATTTTGGAAATTTTAAATTTTCGAATTTTGAAATTTTGCCGTTTAGGAATTTTGGAATTTTGGAATTTTAAAATTTTGAAGTTTTGGAATTTTGGCATTTAGGAATTTTGGAATTTTCAAATTTTGGAGTTTTCGAATTTTTGAAATTTTTGTATTTTGGAATTTTGGAAATTTTAAATTTTCGAATTTTGGAATTTTGCAATTTTGGATTTTTCGAATTTATGAATTTTTGAATTCTGGATAAATAGTTGGGCCATTGCAAGCACTTGGGCCGTTGCAAGTACTTGGGCCGTTGCAAGCACTTGGGCCGTTGCAAGCACTTGGGCCGTTGCAAGTACTTGGGCCGTTGCAAGCATTTGGTCCGTTGCAAGCACATGGCCGTTTGCAAGTACTTGGTCTTTTGCAAGCACTGAATCTTCGGATTTTTTTGAATTTTTTTTTAATTTTTCGGAATTTTTCGAATTTTGGAATTTTTTGAGTTTTGGAATTTTGGCATGTTTGGAATTTTTTTGATTTTTGGAATTCTTGTGAATTTTGGAATTTTCAAATTTTGGAATTTTCGAGTTTTGGAATTTTCGAATTTTGGAATTTTGAAGTTTTGGAATTTTTGAAATTTGATATTTCGAACTGGAATTTTCAATATTTGGGATTTTTCGGAATTTTGAATTTTGAATTTTGGGATTTGTATTTTTAATTTTGGAATTTTGGAATTTGGAATTTTGGAAGTTTTGAATTTTGGTTTTGGAATTTTGAAATTTTCGAATTTTGGAATTTTTGAAACTTGGAATTTTTAGAATTTTAAAAATTTGGAATTTTGGAAATTTAAATTTTCGAATTTTGGAATTTAAAAATTTTGAAGTTTTGGAATTTTGAAATTTTGGAATTTTCGAACTTTGGAATTTTGCAATTTTGGATTTTTCGAATTTATGAATTTTTGAATCCTGGATATATAGTTGGGCCATTGCAAGCACTTGGGCCGTTGCAAGTATTTGGGCCGTTGCGAGCACAAGGGCTGTTGCAAGCACTTGGGCCGTTGTAAGTACTTGGGCCGTTGCAAGCACTTGGGCCGTTACAGGCATTTGGGCCTCCTTCCAATGGAGGACATAAAATATTAATTTTCCATATTTGCACATTTTATATCCTATTTTTATTATTTCAACTAAAAGCGAAAGGAATTTTTGAATTTTGGAATTTTTGGAATTTGGGAATTTTAGAATTTTGGAATTTTGAAATTTTGGAAATTTGGAATATCGGAATTTTGGAATTTGGGCCGTTGGAAGCAAATACGGAAAATCCATGTTTCATGATCTATTTTCGTGTAAGTTATACAAGCGGAAATTGAATTGTTACTATAAAAAGTCTTTATTTTTTGTGTTACAATTAATATTGCCTTAGTACACTCTCTAGTATACCGCAAATCAGCTTGCCTAAACCATATCTTAATGATATCTTCAAAAATTACCTGCGACAATTATGAGTAGGTATCTCTTTCTTACAGCTGCTACAAATATTAAATGATTGAATAAGGTATTAATAAGCCATAAAAGTTTTTTAACAGGATCTGATACTACTTACCACCCTATTAATTGATTTCAAATATGTTGTCATGTTTCATCTAATTTTCTACAATATTCTAATCTAATTGTAAGTCAAGTTACCTTTTTTTAAAGCGAAACACTGCACCCATTTGAATCCAACATCTTACAATGAAAAAGTAAATTAATTGGGAGAATAAATAATAGTTCTTTGCCCACATATAAACAAGCCACCTGCTTGAGTCAATGAATATTCCATTGATTTAATTCCTTTTTCTCTGTGTGTATTTTCTTCTACGATTTTGTTCCAAATTAAGTTACAACCTATCAGCGTTGAAACAAAAAAAACATTTAATATTTCATACACAGCATGGAACTTACCTTATATAATAACGATGGTAATTAGCAATTGCATGTATACATTCATTATAGCTATAGGATGCATGTGTGCATAGGTATTTCTGAATCGATCGAATTTCAAAACTTAGCTATTTCGCTATGCACGAGATTTCACGACATAGACCGCTGCGTCTGTATTATACCCGTTCATTTATATCCGTATTTACCATAATTATTTTAATACCGTTGACCAACCTAGAATCGAGTATACTTTTAGAAAGGCAATAGAGGAATTCGTGTACACACAGCGATGGGATTGCTCGAACGACTAAAGGAACATTTAACACTAATTAGAGAGAGACGGACGTATCTCGGTTACGAAGTGACAGCATATAATTTGGCCGCAAGACTGGCTCGTTTTCTTCTCGTCTGGAATTTACACTAACGTAATTTAGTTATTTAGCGCTTTGTTCGGATCTAGTGAATTATTTATTGATTCTATACGGCATACGGTGATACTTCTCATCGTGCGCGCAGACAAGAGACAGGAGTATTTATGAAATCTTTATCTTTAATATATGTACACATACAAATAACTTTACAAAATATGTTGTCAAATCTAGAAACGATTATAGATACAACATGTAACAAAAGAAAAGGTTTACTTATTGTTGGATTTCTCAAATACAGGAATTTTACATTTTATATATCTATTGTTGTGGAACATAGCATCAATTACCATTTATCAATGAGTGATAGATGTAATTATTATTTTATGTACATACCTATTTATAAAGCCAGTATATAATTGGGTATTAATCATCAATTTACACCGTAGTCGTGGTAATTAGATGTATAAATTTATCGTCTGGTAACTGTATGATGTCAATATAGTTGCCTTGGAATCGACACTACTTCAAAGAGGTAGAGACTCAGTGTAGTTCGTATTAAATTAATGAGTTGGTGTCCATGGAGACGAGATGGTTGTTGATAAAAATCTTCCTTGAAAAAACTGTTTTATTTTTCCTGAAGTCAAATCAATTAAATTATATTTCTGTAATACCTATATCTGAAATCGAATGGGATTTTCGTTGTGAATTGATACATTTTTTTGAAATGTTGTATATAATTCACCAACCGTTTCCCATTTTCAATAACGAAAGCGTAACTAATATAAAGTAATCTATTTATTACATAAATGTAAATTGTAATTATATTTCTAATTACCTCCTGAAGGACCTAGACGTACCCTCTTGTCAAGTTTCCTGAAAGTACTCATCTTGTTAGGGTGCGGACTGAGACATTATGGCGTCGTTCTGTTTCTCGTTTTAGTAATTTCACCTTTTACAATCTTATCCACTCCCCAGGTCCGTATATACAAGGTTACCTCGTAACTTTTCAGCCAATCAAGAGAAAGAGCGCGAACGCGTCATCATGTATGCTGTTTTTAATAAATAAAGTGGTGACATATTGTGGTAAACATATTTCTAAAACAAGTTATAATTAAATGTTTTTCAAAATTGTGTAAAAGAAAGTTTTGTCTTCTATCAGAATACATATGTTTCGAAATAGAAAAGCTTCTTTCAACATCCACAGATGTAATTGGTGCATTTTTCAACTTTGCAATACATTCTAAACTAAAATTAAAGTCGAAATCGTTTACTGTTTCGCCTTCCAAAATTTTCTTAACTTACTTCAATTTCAAATACTCCGCATTTTTATTTATCACTTTTTTAAATTTATCGATAGATAGAATTACCTATTGTACCCTTTAACCTCCTACATAGCATATCAAATTCGTCTACTATTTCGACTGATTCCGAGAGCGACATCCCTTGCTTTGTAGTTTACGAATTGAACTTGAAACAAAGCTATAATTTGACTTAATATTACAAAAGGTTTTATAGCAATTCTGTTGATGTTACTATCTTTTTACAGTTTTCTAGAGCAATGCGTCAGCAGTGATTTCAAGAAATTACATTTTTTATTCCTTCAAAATTATCGGCAAAAAAAAATTGCAGCCCTAACCATGTACCCATCTCGTAATAATCGTTCGGAGGCAACTGACACCGGGAAGTCGGTCCTTATAAAATTTGGATTTCGCAAAGGTGCTTTTAAAAATACTTTTTTAACATTGCTAATTAAATCATTAATCAAAGGGAATTGATTCCTAATGTCCTTCGGCTACACGATTGAACCCATAGCTAAACAGTGTATGAATAATGTTACTATCATCTTTTATCATGTATGGTGCAGCGTCGGACACGATTTAGTTAAAATTTTTTCACAAGGTATATCTTCCAGGAAAAAGAAATTTGATAAAACCTTCTTGAACGAATTGGGCAATTGTCACATTATTTGTTTTTTGAAGTTCTTTACATAAATTAAATATGATTTACCTACAATTATTTTCATAAAGGAATTCCTATTAACAACATGTGCCATAATATACGGCCACACTTATCCGTACTTTCATCTACCATGATATAAAATAAAATTATTCCCCTACCAATTGTGAATTTCTGTTATTGTTTGCTGGTAACAAGATGATGTGACTAATTATTTTCGTAAGGTACTTTCGTCAGGTATATTATGTTTGCAATATTTTTGCAGAACATGATTTCAAATTAACATTGTTTAATCTTGCTAATGGTATGTTAGACCGAAATTAATGCGTTACACAGATTCCGTATTATATTCTTCTTGTTCTTGAGTTTCGTTGAAATTGATGCTACACATTGACGTATTAGATTGCTGCACACATGCGGATCGCTTTTGTTTTTCACATTTTCCATTATGTGATGGAGTTTTGCGTTAGCGTGTTGATGTAATCAGGTATTTTCTCTCAGAAGACACCTTACAGCAACAATTGTCATTTTATATCGAAAAGTTAAAGAATTTAAAAACAATTGTTAAAGCTTTTAGTAAAATTAAACTTATCCGGTTTATTGCAGGCTCGACAAAATATTTTGTCGCCATCCTTTACCAGCTCAGGATATGGCTTAATCCATAAAGAAATTTTGTTCGCTATACTCATTGTATGTACGCACAGTATTTTAAAAACGTAACACAATTACATTGTTTCGCCTCAAAAATATTCAATGATGAATAGTTTTATTTAGGAATTAATGATAATAAAAACGTATTTACCCACATCCCTTCTGCTAGGCGAAATTAAACACGTGCAGTCTTGGAAAAAAGTCATTAGAAGAAACCAATGTAAAGGATTTATTGTTCTGAGAAATTGTCGTGTTGTCGATCTAACTTAGGTTACTAGGAATTTTTTACTAATAGAAGGGATAAGAAAAATTTAAATATGGAATATATGGCAACTTTTGTTAAATATGCATACAAATGCCTAAGTATGCAATATATGCAATCACTAATTGGCGCTAATTAAGTTATTTAGTGTAATACGTTCTACTATAGACCATAATTAAAGATGATGCAACAAATAAAATATATGCACTTTGCATATAATCCGGTCTCTACTTATAACTCTTATTTTTAAAAACAACAGCCTTAAACCTTATATCACAGAAAAGAAAAACGTCAGCTCTACCCATGGATTTAAAAATATAAAGTTGAAGATGATTCCAAATGTACGAAACGTAGTATTATATTTTTTATAAAACCATGTAATAGAGAATGAAAGATTGCCTTAAAAAGATATTTTTCGTTTTTCATTATTCCTTCAAATAACCTCACTAATAGACAAGAAATAAAAATTTCACGAGTTTCACTTTTTCTTTAATACCTCAAAAACTATTCAAGATATTTTGAATTTCTCAACACAATTTTGTTGCTTACATAATTGCGCTTTTACCTTTCTCTAATTCAACCACCTTTCTATCTTTCACCGCTTACGAAATTACGATAGCCTGTATATCACTCCTACTGAACCTTACAGAGGTAAGCTATAAGTGTTAGAGTTTTCCTCAGATTCGTTGTTACAGTAATAGTCATAATACCTTGGAATGGTTTATAAAGTTTCATTTTCCCCAATGTGTCTATACATACCATCATAATAAAATATAACCGTTTTATGGTAGTGCTATACATAAAAGATAATTTATCAATTAAAGCAACCGCGTATCATTTAACCACGTAGATAAAAACATTTTAACATCCCGTCGTACCTGAGTCTCAACAGGTATACATAGGTGTACGGCAGGATCGGTCGATTATCTCATTTTACACTGGTCACTCAATTAGGTGAATCTGTTGCCACCTGCAGCGTTTAGAACAGTCGACAATCGCTCACGGCCCCGTTTCTGTGCCTGACCAAATGTATGAGAAGCATTGCCAAACGTTTACTTTTAGTACTAACTCGGGTTGTCGGTTGCCGTCTTGACAGTTATTATTCTTCGTTAACATTGGATTATGCTGATGCGTAATCAGATTTCATATTTCCGCTATATATATATAGCAGATGGGATGCTTTGATAAGTCGATGTTTGGAAATATTCGATCTAAAATTCATTACGTAGGAGTTGTGACGCGCGCTGATTGTGAGAAAAAGGAAATATTCGATTTGTGTTTAGGATTTGAATCGTATTGGTTTAGATATAACTTTGTAAAATGAAATTTCTAAGCTAGTACACACAAAAAAATAATTACTCAATTTGAAGATGTAGGTATCTAGTGATCTTATTCCTCTCTAGAGTGACTTTATTTATCTCCTCTCTACAGTAACTCTACAAGGTTGCCAGATTTGGCTATCCTTAACTACTTTGGCTATACTTTTTAAATAACTAACTGAATAAATAGCTACTATGTTTGAATTGGGTGTAGAATTAAAGAGCATACTGAAGGCAGATACAAGTAAGTTACGACAAGCTTGGCACTTGCTTAACTACCTTGTCCAGACAAGCTTAACAGTAAAAGGTTAAGTGGGGTTTAATGCAGGTTGCGACAAAGTTATATATCATGGTACGGTTGACTTCGTGTATTTCCGGAGTGATTCGGCGTCAATCGTTTTATCGAGTATTTATTGATTTTTTTTGGTTTTTAACCCCATTCCGCTATTCTGTCATTCGACCGCCATTGTTTGTTGTGTCGTATGCGTTTGAGCCTTTTCAGTGTATAATAGTTTCAAACATCATGCCATGCAAAAGTAAGTATTTACCGTAATTTTATTCTTTTACTAGATGTATGCTGTTGTTGCTTCAAGACATATCAATAGTTTATTAATTCTAACCGATGAATTGAACTGTGTCTGTGTACAGAGAAACAAATGGAGATGTACGTGGCCAGACTCGGTATAATATTTTCTACTAATGTCCATTTGATTTTACTACTGTCCGCTATATATATACCGTTCCTGCTAATACCGTCAGTAAACGACACTTACAATAAATAAAAAAGAACATGTTATTAAATTGCCGCCAACTTATTGCATATAATTCTAACCTAATTTTCTACACCATAAGCGCATACGCAATGCACTTAGTTTTAAAAAGTTTATAGTTTATTATTGCTAGCTAGATAGCTGTGTAGTATAATTTGATTTTATATAATTCAGAAATTATGAATAATTAGACGTAAATAATTGAGGTTTTTTTCAGTTTTAATGACTGTGTAATAGGATTTTTCAATAAATTCAAAAATATACATATAAATTCAGTGTTATAATTAATAAGAATATTATATATATTTGTATCTCTTATTTCAAGAAATCTTCTAATGTTATCAAATATTTTTTTAGGAACCGATTACAGTAATGACGCGTCACCAATTAAATTAAACCAAGCATAATGTGGAAGGTCTTAGAAGATTTTTCTTCATAGCAGAGTGGTTTAGAAACTAAATGCTAGCGGTTTAGGTTTGCCCAGCAGACTGGCCGCATACAACAGGCATTATATAGTAACTAATAAGGATTAAGAGGAGAATCAATTTCATAACTTATGAAATTCTTTTTCAGCATATAATATATGACATTAGTAAACCATCAAATAGTTGAAAACTCTTCTTGAAGAAAAAAAAAGTTGGTGAGTAATTGATATTATTTAAATTATTACCTGTTTTTTTTAAGGTCCGAAACCATGTTCATTTACTGAATATATTCCAACAAAAAATTTACAGATTCGATATTTGATATCAACCCATGGAAGAACGTTAAGAGTTTGAATCAAACATCCTAAAAAAGCCATAGAGGACATATTGCGGCAAATGATTCTCTAACAGGGAAAAGCTTTTAAAACCCTTTCCAGAAGACTGAAATGGTTAAAATTATTTTTGGTGAGTTTTTTATTTAATTAACATAAGTATAGTAAATAAGGTAGTTTGTATTTTGTAGTAACGGGGGAACAGTTACTTTTTCGATAATATCACGATGACTTGTCGATTTGGAAACTGATAGCCGTTTCCCTTGTCTTCCATCTCTGGTATTGTTTTAATTTTTAATAGTTGTCCTTTTTTATTACAGAGAATTGCGGGCAACACGATGCTAGCGGAAAATAGATTATAGTGTTTTTTCTATATAAATATAAAAATTAAAGTACATGTACTTTAATACCCATTGTTCAATTAACTACTTGCCATACTCTTTGCAACTTTAGTTTTACGTTAAAAATATAAAAAATAAAACATTAAAAAAAGTTCTTGGACAATATTCCTTTGGAACAAAGAAATACCCTTAAAATAAATTAATTAATTTCTTCAGTTTCGAGCAACGTTTGCACCAGCGAGTGTAACAATAAATGGCTCATTAAACGTGTGGATACCAACATATTTCAATTATTAACGTATATATATAGTTTAAGGAACCGTTTAATATAATCCACTTAAGGGTAATTTTCACTATGCCGATGCACTGAAAGAGTTCGATGTTAGGATCGCGCGCAGTTCTCCCGGTATACCTCTTTTTAAATAAACACGGCACGATCATGGCAGCGATTCCCCGTGCTCGTTTTCTTGTTTATTTTGAAGTGTTATGGCGAGTAATTTCGTAAATTATCCCCCCGAAGGCTGAATTTGTAACTAAACTACGTATTAGCGGTGGATCGAACGGCCAACTAATTCCTATCATTAGTGTTAAGGTTCGATTCGTGATGTTTGAATATGCTGACACGGACGGACTCATGACTGATACCGGTTTGATCCTCTTTGGGATACGTTTTAATGAAGCCCGTACCGTCTACACAGTGGTTTTACAAAATACGACCATCAGTACATATCCTATAAGTAATACCTCTTTTATCACGGTACCTTATAGGTACTTACCTGCTAGCAAATGGGACGAGTCAAAAGACTATAAATCGTATTTATACCATTTAATAGAAAAACATTGTGTTATCTTTACAGTATGTTCGAAAAACTATCATTTGAGATGTAGTTTATCAATTTATAGAACTTAAATGCCTGATTTAATACACTGAGATCGAGAATGATTATCCTTGATCCTACACTACTTTCCCCGATGCGCAAATCAATATTTTCATCCAATTGTAATGAAATTAGTAATACAGCGTTTCCTCAAATTTTGCTGTCAAAATTGACATATGTTCTACATAACCGTGCGTTTCGTGTTTAAATTTTGCTTATTTAGTCATTCCGTATTATTGTTTGTTAATTTTCACATACAGTCTTTCTCAAGACTACGCCTTCATTTGGCAATGAGAGCGGTACGTGTTTCTTTTTGACAAAATGCCATTTACACTGGACCAAGATAAAATCATTTTGGAGCCATATTTTTGAAATGGTGAGCGAGGAGGTGATGGGCAGTGGAGATATTAAGCTGTACTTTGTGCTGAAGAATTTATAAATCAATTTGTCGAAGTGCTTCAGAGGGACTGAAAGTGTTTTGAAGGGAAAGTCACCAGGTCGCCCATCAGTTCTAACCGAAAATGTGTTGGAAGACGTATGTGCTTGTTTGGATCACGGCCGTGGAAAGCCATTACGGGAACTTGCGCAACAAATAACAGAAATACACATCCTAAACGGTGTTATAAAAAGTAATGTGATTTTTTTTGTGGGTTTATCTTATGGATCAGCTCAGAAAGCTGTAAAACGAAAGGTTCATTATCATCCATATAAAATTTCTATCGTGCAGCAATTACTGCCACTAGATTTCGAAAAACGTATTGAATATTGCCATTTGTTTAATGTAAATCTAAAGAATTACGATACTTTAAATTTTACTTGTTTCTCAGACGAAGCTTGGTTTAATTTAACAGCTGATGTAAATTCACAAAATATTAAGATTTGGTCTGCACAAAATCCTCATGTTAATTGGGAAACGGAATTGCATCCTATGAAAATATTAGGAACATGGGTTGCAATGTCCAGGAGACGTATAATAGGACCGATATTCTTTGAGGATACAATAACGGTAGCCAGATATAGACTTATCTTACATGAATTTGTGGTGCAATTATTTGATGATGAATTACAGCTAGGCTATTTTCAAAATGAAAATGCTTATTATTTGTATTTGTAGGAATTTGCAGGAATTTTTTGATAACAGAGTTATTGGCTTTGAACGTTGGCCACCTAGATCAAACTGATCTTACATCGCTTGACTTTTTTTTTAATTGGTCATCTAAAAAATAAAATTTATCAGAACAGCTTACATAATATGGATCAATTGAAAGAAACAATAAGAAATGAAATAGAGAATATTACAAATGAGCAATTAATAAATGTTTCTGAAAACATGAAGAAATGGGCAATTGCTTGCATAAGTAACGGTGATTCTCTCTATTTGAACACAGCATGTAAGCAGTGCAGGTCTGTTAAAGAAACATGTTCCCAATTTTTTAATTTATATTATATTTTTGTTGTGTTTGTCGGCTGATGTGGAGATTTGCAAAGTGGCAGGACAGTAACCAGCTCAAGAATCTAGTAGTAATAAAGCTGTTGGTGTTTTGCAGGAACTCGGTATAGGTACACATGGGTAAATCATTTTCTAAAGTGTTTTGATTCCATGTCGGTGTAAACTGTCACATAGTTAATTGAAGATACGAGTGGATGAAGATGCTATGTCGCATTTCAAAAACTGTCTTTTTTTTTTGAAGCAAGGTGTTTTGTACCCATCTTTCACATAGCACCATCCAAAATTCCAGAAATTCAAGAACACTTGAGTCTTGTCAATGTATGAAGGGGGTTATGTTAAAATAGTTTTGAGAAAAATTACATAAAAAAAATTGATTTCTGAAAAAGTTTGATTTTGTAACATAACACCTTCATCCACTCCTGTTTTCAATTTTATTTTTATTTAATTTCAGTTGTCTTTGTTTATGTTTATCTCTTTTGTTCTACCGTGTGCTTTTTTAAATGTTCATTTTTGACTCTTTAATTTTTCTTTAATTTCGCACCATGACGTTTTAGGACCTGAAGATGGCATTTATGGGCCGAAACATGTTGTCCTCAATATATTTAAGAAAACTTTTGGCGAATGTGAGGACGCTTTCCTTCTTTTTATTATTTATTGTTCTAAATAGTTCACTATAGTTAGTTCGCTAGATAATGTTTATAAATAGCTATATCAACCGAAAGAGCTGCGCAAACGCTGCAAGTCTGCCATTGTAACTTTTTTTCTATTTCTCACCGTTTAAAAGTTATTTTGAATAAACGAAATTTGGGGCGGAGTTCAAAGTCAAATTGCACCCCTTAAACATTGAAGTTTCGCAGCAACGGAAAGTGTTCTTGAGTAAACACTCCATGGGGTCTACAAACTGGTGAAGTTTTATTAGAATCTGCGATTTACAGTTCGTTAGGTAAGCGTTATTATTCTTCATTAACATTAATCCGATAAATTGGCATCACCACTTGATATTCTCACGAGCCGTCACTGGATAAATGTCAAAATAATGACTAGAGTGGCGCCCTCTTTGTAAAATGGCAGTGCTGTCAAAATGCCAAAGTCGTGCATGTCGATCCGCTAAAAACGGCAAGCATTTTTTCTTGTCTTATCTATTCACACAATTAACACTGCAAACTCATTGCTCGTGTTTAAGAGAACAAGTGTTCATTGCACCGTTTTATAGATTTCACGGCGTTAATTTTCACGGAACACCCTGTACGAAGCGACGACTATACTTTAAAATATAACGCCGTCCACAGTATTCCATTAAAAAATGAAAACTTGTAATTATATTTTCAAAGTATCAGAAACCAGTCTCCGATTTATTATCTGATCATGAGAATGTGACGGAGCTACGGCTGAGCGCGCCGTCACCTTCACATTCTGCCGCGAACCCGACATTAAGGTATATTAGTTAGGTAGTTTTCTCGACTTTACTTAATCTATGTAATTATAATACTACTCCTCACTATACGAATTCCAGCGCCATCTATGGCTCATTAATAAATTCTGCATTATCTCATTCTTTCGGACCGGAGTATCAGAACATCTAGATTTTCACGTTAGATTGCCATATAAAACTTTGATATTCGTTCTTTGTGCATTGCCCATAAAGAATATTATAGGTAGAGTATCTACCTACTAAACACAGCGAGATCTGATATGTTTCCTTATAAATTATGCAAAGACTTTTCTCTATTATCGATAGCATCTTACGTAACATTTCCTTTGTATGAATCAAATGTTTACTTCCGTAAAATTCTATACAGATTTGATTGAAATAGTAATATTATAATATGGTATTGTCATAGTTGGTATAGGACTGAAGAGTAGGTGTGTCAGACACAGCTAACTAAGTACATGGTGCGACAAGTTAGTAATACATGTTAAGATTAATACGTAGAGACCGGATTATATGCAAAGTGCATATATTTTATTTTTTGCATATCTTTAATTATAGTCTATATGTAGACGTACTACACTAATTGAAGTTAATTAGCGCTAATTAGGGATTGCATATATTGCATATTTAAGCTTTTTCTTATTCTTTCTATTAGTAAAAATTCCTAGTAATTCCTAATGTAGATCGACAGCCGACAATTCTCAGAACGATGAATCTTTTACATTGGTTTCTCTAATCCTTTTTTCCAAGAACTGCACGTGTTTAATTTCGCCTAACAGAAGGGATGTGGTAAATACGTTTTATTATTTTTAATTCCCAAATAAACTATTCATTCATTGCATATCTTCGAGTGAAACAGCATGTAATTGTGTTACGTTTATAAATACTGTGCGTACATACAATGAGTATAGCGAACAAAATTTCTTTATGGATTAAACCATATCCTGAACTGGTAAAGGATGGCGACAAAATATTTTGTCGAGCCTGCACTAAAGTGCTAAGTTTAATTTTACTAAACGTCTTACAATGGTTTTTAAATTCTTTAACTTTTGATATAAAATGACAATTGTTGTTGTAGGTGTCTTCTGAGAGAAAATAGCTGATTGATCAACACGCTAAAACTCCATCACATATTGGAAAATGTGAAAAATTAAAGCGATCCGCATGTCTGCAGCAATCTATACGTCAATGTGTAGCATCAACTTCACGAAACTCAGAACAAGAAGAATATAATACGGATATGTGTAACGCATTAATTTCGTCTAACATACCATTAGCAAGATTAAACAATGTTAATTTGAAATCATTTCTGCAAAAATATACCTGACGGAAGTACCTTACGAAAAAATTATGTCACATCTTGTTACCAGCAAACAATAGCAGAAATTGAACAATTGGTAGGGAACAATTTTATTTATATCATGGTAGATGAAAGTACGGATAAGTGTCGCCGTTATATTGTCCATTTGTTAATAGGAATTCTTTGTGAAGATATTGTAGGTAAATCATATTTAATTTATTGTAAAGAACTTTAAAACACAAATAATGTGGCAATTGCCCAATTCGTTCAAGAAGGTTGATTAAATTTCTTTTTACCTGGAAGTATACCTTGTGAAAAAGTTTTACTAATGTTGTCCGACACTGCACCATACATGATAAAAGCCGCGTAAAATTTAAAATTTTTTTATTGTAACATTATTCATGCTACTTGCTTAGCTCATGGGTTCAATCGTGTGGCCGAAAACATTAGGAATCAATTCCCTTCGATTAATGATTTAATTAGCAATGTCGAAAAAGTATTTTTAAAAGCACCTTTACGAATCCAATTTTATAAGGAGCGACTTACCGGTGTTAAGTTGCCTCCTGAACCGATTATTACGAGATGGGGTACATGGTTAGAGGCTGCAATTTTTTTCGTCGATAATTTTGAAGGAATAAAAAATGTAATTCTTGAAATCACTGCTGACTGCATTGGTATAGAAAACTGTAAAAAGATAGTAACATCAACAGAATTGCCACAAAACCTTTTGTATATTAAGTCAAATTATAGCTTTGTTTCAAGTTCCATTCGTAAACTAGAAACGCAAGGGATGTCGCTCTCGGAATCAGTCGAAATAGTAGACGAATTTGATATGTTATGTAAGGAGGTTAAGGGTACTATAGGTAATTCTGTATACCTACGATAAATTTAAAAAAGTGATAAATAAAAAAGGGGGGTATTTAAAATTGAAGAAAGTTAAGAAAATTTTGTAAGGTGAAACAGTAAACGATTTCGACTTTAATTTTAGTTTAGAATGTATTGCAAAGTTAAAAAATGCACTAATTACATCTGTGGATGTTGAAAGAAGCTTTTCTATTTCGAAACATATGCATTCTGATAGAAGACAAAACTTTCTTTTACACAAGTTTGAAAAACATTTAATTATAAATTGTTTTAGAAATATGTTGTGAAAAAATTTTGTGCAATAAAGTTAATGTTTAAATTTCTGCTCTTATTTATTTTATGTAAAAATTTTGCATATTGTCGCAATTTTTTTGCATATATACCCCAGGTTTATGCATATTTTCTCAAAAATCGATGCATATATATGCGCATATATTCCAGTTTTTCTTTGCACATAATCCGGTCTCTATTAATAAGTATAAGTTTAAAAGAAGTCATTGAATGTTTCGAGTTCATAATAAACGTTTAACATATAGTTTACTACAATAGTGTTAAGTTTTCCTATGTGATTAACGAACATTACAATTATACGTATATTATATCAGGTTATAATAGTCATATTAAATTTATTGTATTTGCAATTAGACTGTCACAGAATATGTCAGAATAATTGTTGAATTGAACATGAAACGAAAACATGTAAGCAAGCATCATTGTAAAATATTCCATTTTTGTGAATCAATGTTTATCATGAATATATTAAAATATTTGTTTTACGATGTATTATTTCTTTTTTTTTTAATAGAAATACGAGTACTACCTCACCTTGCATTAATAAAAACCACCCAGTTTAAAACCACTGAGAAGCGTTTTAAACGAAACCATCAACAATGAGAAAATGAAGCCCACTTAGCAACACAAAAGGTGAATTACTAACTGAATTATGCGTGATGCTCTGGTAATGAATACATCCGTGACCAAAGCCTAATGGATACAATCATAGGCGATGTCACAAAGTATTCGAAATTTGTTTGTGTTTTAATAAGCACTCGACAATCAAACAGACGCTGTCCGCCTAATTAGAAACTAACAAGTTATAGGCCTGTTTCGGAATGCATACTGATGCATATAATACAGGGTGTGCTAGTGGATATGGCAGTTGCTCTTGCACTGAGAAAATATATACTTTGCTGCACAGAAATAGATAGCTTTGAAAACATTTATTTCACATAAAGAATTAAATATGGTAACTTAAAACTAATGTTACTGCTTTCTTTGAAGCAATTAAGATAATATTCTTTAAAAGAAATCTTTTATTCAAATAAATTACCCTGACATCAAAAAAATATTTGTTTGGGTATATGTAATAAAATATAAATTGCTCTAAGAAAACTATTTCCTTCATATAAGGTTGGTACAGTTGTAAATGAAGAAATATATAATAGGTTTCATGGTAAATGAAATAACCAATCAGTAATTAAGTCGAGTCATCTCGTCAGTGCTCGGTACTGTGCGGGAAGGATCTCCCACTATCACGGTAGGCAAGCGTGTAAGTCAGACGCAGACGGCCGTCGAAGAGTGCCTATTGAAAGTAGAAACATATCTAGAGGGCCGTCGTATACGGACTTCGGCTTAGCATTTCCCCGAAATAACAATTGTGTTTAAGAATACTTAATATTAATTAACTATAGTAATAAAGTGTAGTATTATTCTATGATGACCTTGCAAATTAATAACTAGAATATTTCAAACCAAAATGAACTATCATACATATCTTTCTTAGGGTAAAAATTATGAAAAAGGAAATTGTAAATATAATAAGGGAGTTATTCCTGAAAAATACATTCATGTGCTCTGCGTTGTGTTATGTTTTCGTCCATATAAAATCACAAAAGCACCTGAAATAAACAAGTGACTCACGCACGTGCGTTTAGTTTAAAAACGAAATATATGCAATTCTGAAGGAAATACGTTAGAATTTATATTTAGGTAGATAAGTATACCTGATAAGAACTTAATGTATTTTTCATTTTAAAGTGGCTTCTAAATTTGTGTACATTAAATTCTTTATGTCGGTATTATTTCAGTCAGGGCCCTTATTACAATCGCGGTTTAAATCGTAGATCAATAATCTTCGGTTAAAACTTCACTTTAAACTTACAATCGATATAAATAATAATAAAAAAAAACTCGACCTTGCCATATTTAATCCTTAAATCGCGATTGTAATAATGGCTCTTATTAGCAATAATATCTTAGCAATAAATGAGGTAATAAAATGCTACAAGCTGAGCTAAATGATTTGAAATTTTGTAAAATTAATAAAATGGAGAAGAAGAGGCAGGCAGAAAAGGAGTTGGCCCCACCACTCAATATTGTCACGACAATCGCGGTTTAAATCGTAGATCAATAATCTTCGGTTAAAACTTCACTTTAGACTTACAATGGATATAAATAATAATAAAAAAAAAACTCGACCTTGCCATATTTAATCCTTAAATCGCGATTGTAATAATGGCTCTTATTAGCAATAATATCTTAGCAATAAATGAGGTAATAAAATGCTACAAGCTGAGCTAAATGATTTGAAATTTTGTAAAATTAATAAAATGGAGAAGAAGAGGCAGGCAGAAAAGGAGTTGGCCCCACCACTCAATATTGTCACGAGCCGCCACTGGTAACGTTACATATTTTAGGGAAATAAGTGTTAGTTTCTCGTATCAGGCGGTAGAGAGTTGGGAGGGTTAATGATTCGCATTGTGAATGTGGTGGGGTAGATACAGCGAGACATGTTTTATTTGAACGTCTACTCACTGATGAGTGGCGATCGTGTGCAGAAGTTACGGCATTAGTTGAGGGATTAAATTTGGATTAATAATTAAGAAAATTACAGTCAAAAATTAAAACTTTATAAAAACCATGTACGACAAATAGATGTTATAAGATTTAAGTAACATTCATTAAAATTTAAGAGATTTAACTATTTAACTTCTCACATTATAAAATATTTGTATTTTTTAGAATAATCTTTTGGAACAGCTGAGTGTTTCTATTGAACCGTTAGGAATAGTCAGTACTGTTGTCAGATGTTGAACTTTATGTTCTAAAACCAAAGAAATTGGGCTACACACATAAATATCTATTATCAATCTGAATATTTTTATTTATCCAGAAATCGAAACTTAATAGATATTTAAATGAACTAAATCTTGTTGGTTAGAACATAAGAGTAAATTCTCTGAAAACACAATATATACTCTTAAAACCAATAGTATAAATATTTGCATTAAAGTATACTTCCTCCAAATGAACATTGTTATTGTTGTAAGGAATAAATCTATGCAATCATAGTGAGAAAGTCTGTAGATTCAAAATAAAATCCGTTTAATATATACGTTTGGTATAATGAATTACTATATAAAATTATTAAATGTTTTGTATTGAAAACATGAAATATCAAATTGAAATAACAAACAGGTAAAAAATCAATATTAACATTAACTGAAATAGTTTATTACATTTTATAATTTTATAGGCTTATCATACACTTCAGCACAATGAGCTGTCAAAAGAAAGTTACATTTTCATCCCTATAAAGTTTCTACGCTACAGGAATTATTACCATTAGATCACGATAGGCGATTGGAATATTGTCATTTGGGTTAATAACAATTTAAGGGACGATGACTTGTTAAACAAATTATTTTCTTCGATGAAGCCTGGTTTTATCTAACAGACTATATCAATTCCAAACTATTGTATCTGGTCTGCAGAAAATCCGTACGAATTTCAAGAAACGCAATTGCATCCCGTAAAAGTTGGAGTTTGGTTAGCTATGTCCAGGCAACGAATAATAGGGCCAATTTTCTTCGAGGAAACCGTAACAGCCCAACATTACTAACAGATGTTGGAATTATTTATTGCAGAGTTATAAGAAAATGAGCTTGAAGCAGGTTATTTTAAGCACGATAATGCTCCAGCACATACTGCTCGACAAACCTGCCAATATCTTCAACAGTTTTTTGCTGACAGGGTCGTTAGAACACAAAGATGGCCACCAAGATCGCCTGATCTAACCCATTAGATTACTTCATGTTTGGCTATCATAAAAATAGGATCTATAGAAACCGCATGCATACCATAGAAGAACTGAGAGATGCAGTTTTGTCACTTAATAATTATACTAATTGTATATAAATTATTGTCTAATTTAAAGTAATAAATTTAGTTAAACACCAGTTAGTACTGAATTGTAAAATCATAATTTAATAAAGTTAAATTAATTACATTTCATTTTTACAAGCAGAAACACCAATCATAATCGTTTATTATAATGCGAGTTCAAATATAGGTTACGTTTTCCTTATTTATGACAGATCCGTTTACTTTTTATGTTCCAACACTGACTTGTTCAAACCTTCATTACAAACACGCGGCATATACCTACACCCTGTTACTATCTATAGGAGCGGAATTGACAATCTTTTTGATAACGATAAAAAGTTGGTATGCCTGGGCAATGTGACTGGGACCGATTTTCAAAGGTTCTGGTATTAATCAATAGACGGCGCTGGCATCACTAAGAGCGCGAAATTTGAATGTGTACATATATCCTACTGTTTTCCTCTTACATAATTATTGTTTGAGAATTGAATGCATTATTATTGCGAGCGTACATTCTATGCAAAAACATGAAGAATTATCACAAATATAATCAATTTTCAAGCAATACATCAATTTTGTAAACGTATAAAGATATTTTTGCAAATAAATATTAATTAAATATAAATATTTCGCAGAGAAAAAGCACTGTATTTTGCATAATTTTATAAAAAAAAAGGTGAATTAACATTAAATGTTTATAGCACGAAAAATATTTATGAAGCATGGACTACACTGTTGAAAATTTTAACACTTTTTTGACTAATTTAATAGTCAGGAGAGGTCCACACTCTTTTCGTGTTATTTTGTCGAGGACTATAAAAGTTTAAATTTGACGAGCAAAGATAGTCAAGTATTGTCTATTGCTAAGGGGTTATTTTGTCCAACTGACACGTGGAATTATAAAATACTTCTAGTCACATTTTATTTGATCTAGACTAGACAAATTTACTAGCTGTTTAACTAAATGAATGCGATCTATTGGGTGTTTTAACACCATTTTCTAACACAACGTCTTTTTAATATGCAAACTCCTATTTCTTAGTGCTATAATATTCTCTCTTTAAAGACGTTTTCTCAATTATAAATATGCAAAAACCACTCATTCACAAGTTTTGGTTTCATCTAAACGTACCAATTTAAATGATTTTTGGAGAACCATATAAAATTAAGTGAATGTTTATGCCTATTTGATTCAAGTCTAAAACTAATTGCGTAAATAGATGTTCCCAATACCTCTTTAAGATGTTGAAATTTTTTATGCTCACTGGAATTAACGTTAATAACACGAGGTTACACTTTGCAAGTCAGTCACATTTGGTAGTTGTTTGGATATGTTAATACGGAGAATCAAACACGAAAACAATACAGTGCAATGCAGGTGGTGCGTATAATGCAATACTGTATTAGAATAGGTGGGGTTTCTAATTCTATCCGAGGGAAAGTTCTGATTGGTTGACGCTTCTGAATGTCTAGAAAAACAGTCAATCCTCATATCTGAAACAAAGAATTCACACGAAATTCTAGTCATTTCTCTTCTATTAAATACGCGTAGTCACTCGTCTGGCAAAGTTTGGAAAAATCAACACTAAAATATTTGACTAGCGCAAAATTAACGCCAACACCGTCATATTTTCAACAGTGTATTAGCTGCCAGCTTCTAGTGGCAACCAAAATAATTTTGTAGAAACAGATACTGCGCCACAAATTAAACACTTCTTATAACCAATACTTTATGAATCAAATCTCAGATCAGATGAAAATAACAAAATGTATTATTTATACTCAACGTATTACGCAAACACTTAAATAGCGTACAAAATTTAAATAACTACTTCACGAATTCACGATAATATATTTTTGTGAAGCTGTCATTTAAAATACGTAGCTTTCATTTAATTTTCTAAATGTCAACATGACACGTATAGTTCTGGATTCTAGTTTCTCTAATTAAAGAGATAAGGCAACTGCCAGTATATCAATAGATAGAAAATAAATTACCAAATACATATTTATAGAAACTTTTTTCCATGCATTTGATTTTTGCACCCTCTATATCTGATGGTTGCATTTTAGATTTTATCCCGCACATTTTTTTAAAGTAGTTTAAGGAACAAATAAGTTATACTTTATAAACAATTAAGAAAGTTTCTCATATATAGTCTCAATGTAAACAGACACACTGTACAAGTTTAATACTGCAAATAGTAATTTTTTCGTGTTTTAAAAAAAAATATCAAATAGGTAAAACTGTTAATACTAAATACATATGTATATAAATTTACGACCCGATAATATGTTGACTGATCATATATTTGTTGTTCCAATTATCACCTGTACAAGTTTTAACGGCGTCAAAACAAAAATACAACGAATGGCTGGCCTTTTATGCCTTGTACAACACAACCGTATGGCACTTAGCATGCGAGCAGGCAAGGAACAGTGCCCAACATCTGATAAACAAGTTGTGTGACATTTTATGAAGAGGGTCCCTTAAACAATTGACTTGCGTTGGTCTTTAATATTACCCAAGATTTCTAGCTGATAATTAACAGGGACGTACTACGGGATATAGATCATCATCATATAACAAACACGAATCAAATCGCACAGATAAGCTTCATTTAAATATTTTAGAAATACCCTTTTCCTTGTATTATAAATTATATTAACAATTCATTGATCTAAAGTTTTAAAATAATATGTAAAGTATATTCGATTATCCAAGATGTGTAAAACGTCATTCCTAAATACGGGCCTGCGTAGACGTCATTTAAATGTTATTGATGAGGTCTACAGTTGGATGACTCTGAGATCGTATCGCCTACCTTTTGTTTCGACAATAAATTATCTTTAAACTCAATTGCGGTATTTTAATTTAATTAGGATGTATTATGTGAACTGCATTTCTAGAAACGTAATCAACCGTTTAGTTGATCGATAAAAATCTGTGAGCAGTTCATTTAAACCCGTATATGTATGTTTTCATCGATTATAAATACCACAAGCATAAGTACATGAATAATTTAACATTTAAAATTGCGTTTCTTCTATTAATTTAAAATGCTAAAAAGGTGTATGGATAATACGAAATATTGCAACAAATCTCAAGTAATAATTAATTAAAACAAACACTTTCAAACAATCTTTTATTAAACTTTCGACGGCATATTGGTGCATTAAAACATCTGTTTAATATTTTACTAACATTAGCTTGAGTTTAAGGCATTATACTTGCTAGTTTATATAAATAATTTAATTACTTTAATTACATTGATAAAATGCTTAAATATGGTTTGATATAATCGACATATTTAAATTTATTAGTTAATTGGTTATAACTTTTCAATACTTCATAATAAACATATTCTGTGAGCCATCTATTAGTCAATAGCCAAACTACTTAACATCAATCCTTGTTCCACACTAATATTACAGGATGGTTTATAGCCAAACTTGGAGCGCTAACTTTAAATATTCAAATTTCATTTCATTAATAATGTCATCACTTCTTTTTTTTTAATTTGATATACTTAAGCTACATATAAATCCATTAGAGAGAGTGCGTTTATAAATTATAAACGCACTAGTGTGTGAATATATAAATGACTTTAACTGTAACGTCTTAAGTTAAAAAAAAGGCGATTTATGTGCCAATTAGAAAAAAAAACAGTATAAAACACACATGTTACAATGACTGTTGAAATACTCGTACATTGAATCACTCGTATTACACCAGTGTTTTAATAAAACTATACTTATATCAATAATATGGTTTGATATATCGAACAACATTTTAAAGATTTTAAAAATATCAAAATTGCAAAGTATAATATAACAACCATAAGAACAATCTTCAACAAAACTAAAGACAAGATACAATTCTGGACCAAAAGTAATTGGTATATAATATCCTTGGTTGTGAATTGTCAAGGTTTTATATTGGTCAAAATATCGCATAATGCTAAAGAATAGAATAACCCAACATTAAAAGTGATAGTCTATAGGTAAACGTTCATGTGCCTTGTCTTTACATTTTCAAATTTAGACCACAATTTTAATTATGACAAACAAAAATTCTTGATGTTGAAAATATTACAAAAGCGGTTATTTTAGAAATGGTTCATATGAACAGTAAATCAAAAATTCATTAATTTCAAACAGACTACAAATAACTCAAACCATATTTATTGCAACAATCTTCAAAATACATAGTACATTTTGTTTAATAATGTTTTTTGACTTTTAAAAAAATTCTAAAATTTAAAATACATATAATTTGATTATTATATTTTAACTTTGTAAGTATCATTTTAAATATTTCATTACTATTGATTCATATTCTTTATAATATTGTAGATGTTCCCTCCTGATGAAGTTATAAATATAATATAAGAAATATTGAGGACGATTTAGCAGTTTTATTTAAGACCGTATTACCCATGATAACTTACTTTATTCTTCAACGAAGTTCCGGTCGGTACTCCTTTTCAAATTATATCAATAATATATATTATATACATACTTGTTTTTCAGATTTTTTTACTGATGAAAAAATGCTACCAAAATAGTTTAATACACAAAATGTACTGTTAAAAAATTATTTATTTCAATACCTTAATCTCCTATTTTCCTGTTTTATAAATATGGAGTGTGATGGAAATACAAAAATAGATAAGCATATTATTCCCATTTTCAAAAATTTGAACAAATAGTTGTGAGGTGTCAACTTAACAAACTTATTCAGCTTGCCAACTGTTGTCAGACTGTTGTATCACTGGAAACAGTTGTAAAATGGTACCAATGAAACAATGAACGCCCGCTGTCTTCGTTTGTGAAATTGCTTCTCTACGGCATCGAAGTAAAGAAAAGAAATTTTCTATTAGCACTTATACCTTGTCTCAAAATTAGGAGAAGAACCGGAAGTAGGCCGCTTATACCTAGAAAAAGCGGCAAATTTAAATTTATAACCAACGCATAATTTTTTGACGTACGGCTTTGACAGATGTCAGATAGTTATCCAACCTTCTAAAACAAAAACCTGTAATGAATAAAGTACTTGAATGTATTTGCTGTTAATGCCCTTATCAGGTGACTCAAAAACGTTTTAAATATATCCAAATTATTCTCTTTTCGAGATAAATCACCCAAACCGTAACTTTTTCTTGATGGGGAAAGTGTCAAAGAAGCCTCATTATAGCTAGGGTTGCCATACGTCCGTATTTTCTACGGACAGTCCGTATTTTGTAAGCCTTGTCCGTAGATTATAAACTGTCCGTAGTTTGTACGTATTTGTGCAAGGCGTCCGTATTTTCTTTTCTAGTTTCCAATTTGTGGCACTCAAGTCGTACTTTTGCCATTTTATAGTTATTTTAGCACTCAAACTTTCGTATGATGTGCATTAACATTGCATTTCCAGTAGCATCACGTCTGAAGAGTCATCACGTCATATCACGTCATCTATATTTTTATATAATAATATTAATAATTAAACAATATGTCTCAAGTGAATATTGAAGAACATTTCACGGAAATGTTATATGGTGCACTGTCCGTATTTTTGCTTTTGAAAATATGGCAACCCTGATTATAACCTTATTATAGCTTCTTACCTCTAACTTTTATTTTTAAACCGCCAAAATAAGCAATAAATGATATAACTAACTTGTTTGGTTGACAGTTTATTATTTTATTTTTATGGGTAAACAGATTACATCGCTCTTCTTAATTTATAGTCTTCGGGAAACTACTATGTATACCCCTTATAAAATTTGTGTCAATTTATTATTATTATATACAAATTCCTTCTGTAAAGTTATAATTTTGTTTAATTATTGCTATTATATTTTAGCAATTGCGCATTTTGAGGTTATATCTATATCAACTGTCATTTGCGAGTTTTCAAAAACAGCTGTTAGCCACCTAAGTGTCAATAATTTCATTAATAATTTCATATTCTCTATTACATATACGCAACGACACAACAGAAGGGTTAAAAAAAAACAATAGTAAGTATAGGAATAACCTTTATTATTACACATACTATTTTAAGAAAGTAAATCATTGGTTCTTAGTAAAACATTTGTCCTTTACTCATTCTATTCAATACACATTTTGTAATTTCTGCATCGATTTAATTGCTGTTTATAAATAATATCCATGTAAATTAAAAAAAAGAATTATTAAGAAATCGATCATAACATTACCTATTACATTCTAACAGAATAAATTATTCGTGAAGCGATTTAATTCGATCTCCCCAGGAATAATTGCACTATACACTAAATACACTTAAAGGAAACCGAAATAAATACGAAAACTCGGAGAGAGGTACCAGAAAAAGCTATTAACTTTTCTTAATAGCACTTTGTAATTAATTCACAAGTGTATATATGTGCCTACAGAGTTAAATTATGCTTCCGATTCGTCAAGAATATTATCCTCTTCCAAAATTGGCACTATGAGATTATCCTTTGACATTAAGTTGTATTTCGTAACGAAATGCGTAAATCTGCGACACAGATGAGTTTCACTTTCAAATACATCAAATATAACTCTGTGGTGATAATACGCATGAGAGAATATTCGATACACCCGCCTGCATACTGACCCTAGTTTTGCCACTGAAGATTCCTTTATACTAACTCTAGAAAATCATTATTATTACTGAAAACAAATTACGCCTGAAACAAACCTGCTGGGAAAGTATTTGTTACTGTTCAATAAACATGCAGCACCATCTAATGTATGCCTTGTGTAATCTATAGCAGGACATTCCTTTGGTGTTTTATGAGCTGCACATAAAAATATCCATTGCTCTGTAGCAGTCATTTGTGTACATGTTTCTGGGTGACACTCGTTTTGTAACCTCACCGCTAAACCGTTTAATTCCATGCAAAATTGCCTTAAGTGTTCATATTTCCACACACCTTCGTCCTGGGCATCGGGCATTTTTAATATCAAATCAATATTGGCCGGATCCCTTTTGATCAATTGTTGAATATATTGTTGAACAGCTAGAGTGCTGTCCATCTCTTCAAAAGCCTCATCTGGCCACCTGCAGAAATCCTACAAGGAAAATAATAAATTGTTTATACTCACGCAAAAGAGGTTATAGGTATTGCAGTTTTTCTTCACCTTCGCCTTTGTTCCAGGCCGATTTCTTCGCAGAATCACCGAACCATCGGCCATCTTCATCTTTGACATCAAGTTTAGATGCCGTGCTTGATAATATTTAATCCCGTACTTTCGAAAAATAAATCCGTCAACCTTTCTTGACATACGCGTAACTGCGCAAGCCCGCGTTGTCGACATTAATTATTTGGGAAACTCTTGAATGAAACGATTTCTCGTTCATAAAAATTCACATGATCAGTAATTAACATCATCTACGATCTCGATTACACTGGAAATTTAGATTAACTGCACACTAAACACGTGAATGCAAGTATACGTAAGATGTGGTAAAATTGTCCTAGTAGGAAAAATTCAAATTTCCCGCAATTATTTCTCAGTGCGTTAAACATTGCAGAATGAAACCATCTAAAACTTAGTGGAAGTTACTGAAATTAATTGCGGGAATTGAATTTTATTTTAGAATTATTAGTAAATTCGGTCAGTAATTTTTACTTGCGTCAATTTATGGGTATCAATTAACAATACTTCATCATATTCATTCCAGTACTATAACCAATTTATAAGAGAATTTTCTAATTTAAACATTATAGTACGAAATTATAAAAAAAAGAACTGTAGTTTTCCTAAGTAAAAGAAAACCGTATAGAAAAGGATTAAATGCAGTTTTTAACTAGTTCATTTGAAAAAATAACTTTAATTTTTAAGTATGAAGGGTTTAAGGCAGTGAGTTGAGATGTTATGCATATTTTAAAAACCCCTCCTAAAACCATTTTAACTTGCGAAGTAAACTAACCTTGGCGTTCGATCTTCATCGTTTTAAAAGGGTTTTACGCTTTGATAGTCTGTATAAATTTATTCGTGATTGTATGAATCGTTTTATGGCTTTATTTTATAATTGAATTAATTGCAATAATACGTAAAAATATTACTTCACATTATTACTACATCAAAGTGCGTAGTCACCTATTCGGCGTAATAATCAATACTGTGTGTAATATGTGAAATATAATATAGATTTATTAGGGTAATTATATTATTAATTATTGAACATATGCATGTATAATTGAAACAATAATCGAAAAGAGAGTGTGCGTAATATAGAAAGTAAGTGAGACTTATTTTGTGAAAGTAGTGGTTTTAAGGTTATGTTTGTATTTATAGTTAGGGCAGAAGGTAGGTAACTGAAATGTATAACGGAATCGGTTTACCTACACCTAGAGGGTCTGGAACCAATGGCCATGTGCAAAGAAATTGGGCGCTCATCAAGCCAAGGGAAAAGAGTAAAAGTTATCGCAGCGAAGCCGAATTGGCTACCCTCGATACTGCATCCAGTCGACAACCGAATAAGGAGATTCTAGACCACAAAAGGAAGAGAAAAAATCGAGCTGAAATGCGCTGAATTCGCAGAAATTCTTGAAGAACAAGGGTGAGTAATATTTTCATTTATAATATTGTACATTAGTAACGTCCATGACATCTTAAGAGAATCTATTGGATTTACTGCAATTATAAAGTTTGTTTAGACGCGCAGTTCGCGAACATTTCGTGATCACATAAACCAATCAAACAACAACTGTTTTCTGATTGGTACACTTAAGTATCTGGACCATTCGTGAACTGTGTGTTCGAACAGATTGATAATCATTTGTGTTTTAATGTTTATATCTTCATGTTTTTACTATGTAAAATGTAAGGAAACGAGAAGTGTAATATTTTAATTTTTGTTTTTTTTTGTTATGCATGAATTATAATTTGCATTATTTATATGTTTTTATAAATATGTTGCTTGTTTAATGAATAAGATATTAAAAAGTATTTTAATACATATAAATATGTTACAAATGCGTGGCAATTTTTTCACAATCACATGCCGGTTGTTTTAAACTATTTATCTATATTTTCTTTCGATCTAGTGCAACTGGATTGATATAATAATAAAAAAAATTTTTTAGCAAAATCTAACCTTAAAAATCGTCCAAAAATATTTTATTTCGCCGGAAACGTTTCGTTATACCGGAAATATTTATATCTTTGATCAGTTTAATAAATTCTATACATATTTCAAGAGCGATTTTTAATTTTAGGTATGCTATCTCTAAATTCAACTGTTTTTGAGACACTGCCAATTTTATCAAATCTTTTCGAATAATGTTTGATATCTTGCCAGGTATTGGAATTAATTGTTATGGCCCAGCAAAAAAGATGGCTATATCTATGTTTTAAATTCTGTCAAAATAACAACAAAATTTTATACGGGCTGGTCATAAATAAGTTTAGGTATCTTAGAAAACACATTATTTTTTTTTCAAGTGTGACATAGCGTTTCTAATTATTACATCATGCACAACATGCATTCTCCATCAGAAAGTATTAAAGAGCTTACCTTAGAAAGTTTTCTGTATGTTACCCATCATTTGCTTAACTATGAGAGCGTCATAATATTATATCAAAGGGTGCATCAGTGAAATTTGACGGCTAATAACGAGTTGCGGCACTCTTTAACTCGAAACAGAACAACATTCGCGTTTCCCACATATACTTACGCTGTGGTTAGGTCAATTCGTATAATAATAAAAAAAAATCAACTCTGGGAAGTGGAAATGATCCCTCAATTGCTGTTAAACTATTGCATTACTCTAGCTGCAATAAATCTTAAGAAGAGATAGCGGGCCAGTGATCTGAAACACCTGTATATATAATTACAGGTACAGCGAAGAGGCTATAAGGAATAAAGTGAACAATTACAGGACTATGCTAATGAGTCATGACGGAAAACTGGATAAGGCTGTGGATCAATGGGGTAGACCTTGGTAAGTCAAGATCTTTTCTTTTATAATCTTAGATTATTAGAATTGTGATAGAGCAACACCTGCATTAAAAACGACTATCGCGTTAAAGAAGGATTATTGTTTTGTTATCGTTAAATCGTCAGGATCTGTTGAATTAGTAACTTTAGTATGGTATTTAGAGTGATAACGCATTTTAAGCCAGCATTCTCAAACGAGAATATGTAATTGAAATTATGTGTGATAATAAGTTTTCATGTTTTTATTTAAAAACATGAAAACAAAAAGTTGTTAAAATGGTTAGAATAAAAAAAAGTGTTTTCTTTTCAAGATATTGGAAAGTTTTCGGAGTTTAAATAATAGACACAGGCATAATATTAAAAAAAAAGTATTTATTTCTACACTTAAGTGTAGGTAAAATAAAATAACTTTACATATAATGAATAAAACACTTAATAAACAAAATTTACTCAAATATTACTTATTTACATTCACATTTTATATCTATTATTTATTCCAACAAGTTTTTTTCATTGTTTATTTCGCTTATGTACCATGTGACTCAAAATGATTGTCGTAAGAAAAAAACTGTTTTCCGGAAAAAATTATCTATACTTATTACCAATTTAATGAGCGTACATACAAATTTCATACATTAAATGAATTTTCTTGACATTTAGCGACATTGGCGTGCGTGTTGTAGTATCTTTCGATTATTTATCTTATAATTTTTTTCAAATCGTTTATATTTACATCTAATATCACCAACAATAGTATTTCTGAATACTGTAAGAAAATAAGGGAATTTATCTGTGGTAATAGCTCAACAAACAGGTAAAATATCAATATTAACATTAAGTGAAATAGTTTATTACATTTTATAATTTTATAAAAAGAAGAAAAGAAAGTTACATTTTCATCCCTATAAAGTTTCTACGGTACAGGAATTATTACCATTAGATCACGATAGGCGATTGGAATATTGACATTGGTTTAATAACAATTTAAGGGACGATGACTTGCTAAACAAATCATTTTTCTCAGATGAAGCCCTAGTTTTATCTAACAGACTATATCAATTTACAAAACTATTGTGTCTGGTCTGCAGAAAATCCACACGAATTTCGAGAAACGCAATTGCATCCCGTAAAAGTTGGAGTTTGGTTAGCTATGTCCGGGCACGAATAATAGGCCAATTTTCTTCGAGGAAACTGTAACAGCCCAACGTTACCACAGATGTTGAATTGTTTATTGGCAGAGTTCAAGAAAATGAGTTTGAAGCAGGTTTATTTTCAGCACGATAATGCTCCAGCACATACTGCTCGCAAAACCTGCCAATATCTTCAACAGTTTTTTGCTGACAGGTTCGTTAGAGCACAAGATGGCCACCAAGATCGCCTGATCTAACCCCATTAGATTACTTCATGTTCGGCTATCTAAAAAATAGGATCTATAGAAACCGCATGCATACCATAGAAGAACTGAGAGATGCAGTTTTGTCACTAATAAATTATACTAATTGTATGTTATAATTTAAAGTAATAAATAAATTTAGTTAAACACCAGTTAGTACTGAATTGTAAAATCATAATTTAGTAAAGTTAAATTAATTACATTTCATTTTTACAAGCAGAAACACCAATCCATAGTCGTTTATATAATGCGAGTTCAAATATAGGTTACGTTTTTCCTTATTTATTGACAGATCCGTTTACTTCTTATGTTCAACACTGACTTAGTTCAAAACCTTCATATACAAACACGCGCAATATACCTACACCCTGTTACTATCTATAGGAGCGGAATTGACAATCATTTTGAATCTCTGTGTATATATTTATCCCCTCTTCAAATAGAACTCTCCTGCAGAATTGCTCTGCCCTTGTTCGAGGACGTGTTTATATTTCGTGCCGTTGGTTCTGGAGCGGTCTACACATTTCCTGATTGTTTTGGCATCTAGTGCATTCGCACAATTTGTTTCAAAAATAGAGAGACGGATTTCTGAACGAAACCTAAGCGTGAATTAAACGATATAATAAAATCTTTAATAAAATTTAGGCATGGCAATTTTGGAGTACGATCGTAAGCCCTTCAGCAAAAGCTAGCCTATTGCTATGAATATTATGATCTGTGTGACTAACTGAGTGTATGACTCTCATTCGCTCAAGTTTCATCTAAATAAACAATTAGTCTGTTCTCATAGTATCGTCTTTTTCAATAAAAATAGGTACTATTTCTGCTTTCTTTTTTTTTTTATTTGCAAGGTACAGTAGCTTTGCATATACAGATGTCATGGGGGAACATTTGGTAGAACAAATTTGTCTGCTAGCTTGGTATGCTTTCTGAAAAATTTAATTTCTACCTCACCACTTTTTTTTGATTAGGTTTAATACCTGTCTAATGTGATAAACCGTAAACTAGAAAAATATTAAAGCCTTTTACCTAAACAAAACTGCTAATTTTCAAAATTGTTGCCTCTATTTTACTTTGAACGTAACTTAGAAAGTAACTTGCCACTTGTTTAAATCGCCGATGCCTTTACTACAGCCAAACTAAAATTGTTAGATCACTGACTGGTTTTTATATGCGTTGTTAACACAACCTCCTCCCATGAGATGGCGCTAAACTTCCTTTATTAATTATTCATCTTTATTTATTTTTTCTTTGGTATGACGGTATCTTTATGTAAAAAAAAACATATACGATAATGTCCTAAGTTACATTTTATGTTGGTTTAAGTTTCAATTCTTTTGAGAATCATTTTCAAAACTTTAGTTTTTTTTTTATAACATTTAAGTTTTTAACATTATTTATAAAGTTAACATCATATATATGTTTAAATGTTAAAATATTAAATATGTTGTTTTAGATAATTACAAATGGACCATTCATCGTAAATGATGTGAACTTTATAAATAATGTTAAAAACATAAATGTGTTATAAAAAAAAAGAAAAAAACCAAGGTTTTGAAAATAATTCTCAAAAGAACGTAAACCAAAATAAAATGTAACTTAAGACATCAACGTATAGTGTTTTTTTTTACATAAAGATACCGTCATACTCAAAAAAATAATAATAGGCCCGTTTTACATTATACTTAATTTAGTATGAAATTTTTTATAAAATTTTAATTTGAATTTATAAAAAAATTTACTTGCATGTCATATATAAAAAAAAAATTACATCTGAAAATTGGTACAAAATATTTGAATATGTCTGTTTGATATTTAAAGTAAAAAATTTAGTATGAAAAAAGTTATGAAAATGATTAATATTACCGTAAAATGGCTGACCAAGAAGTATTGCTGTTATGGCTATCATCCTTTAAATGTAACTATGATAGCTATCTCGTAAAATATTATTGTAAAAATGGATAAGTATGTGACTGCAGGAAGATGTCATTCTAAATTTATTAAATTCGGGATTAAGGACTGACGTCCATTGTCGAACGATTTGATGAACTTTGGCAATTTCCTCATTGTCTAGGTGATCTTGACGGACGTGGATAGACCTGATAGATCTGATAGATTTTACTTCTTCAATTATAAAGGCGCAAATAGTCTAGTAGTACTTAGACCTTCAGATGGTGATTATAAGCTTATTTCTAGTGTTCTACTAAAAACTTAAGCTATGTACATCGAATATAGCTGAAGTTGCAGAGGAAAAATGTTGAAATTTTGGTAAGTTGCAAACGACCAAGTGGGCAATAGATCTGGCTAATTTTGCAAGACAAGTTAGGGATGAAATATAATTCTAAAAATAAAATGCAATTTTTGTATGTATCTATCTTTTTTTATTAGATTATAAAACTGAGTATTTCAACAAATTGTTATACAATCAATCAATTTTAACTTTATCTAGGGTAGTTTTGAATACTCAATCAACAATTCAACCTGCTGACATGACCACGATATTATTCTAAAATGGACAGCGATATACGGTAGACAACAGAACTTCCGTATGCTTTGACTCAACTACAAACTACATTGTGTATTTTTGCGTTGTCTATGTTAACTTAGATTGAGCGATGTGTATAGTACGACAAACGCCGACCTATCCCACTGGACTTAACCAACAATTCACATAATGCGCACGCATATTTAGTTTGTAAAAGTAATGAGAAAATAGAACAGGTTCTAAATATTTAGTACAATATTTCGTACGAAATTTACAAATAAATTTTTCTGTATATACTCTTTAAATATTTAATAGCAATTTATATCAAAGTTTTATGACTAAAATTAAGTATAGTGTAAAGGCCTTAAATGTGATTAAAACAATTTCATTTTTGAAAGTCGAAAAAAAAGAATATGACACGTCTCTTGTTTTAAGGTTAAGTTAAACAAATATCTGACAACCAGAAATGTGACATATCAACTTAACAATGTTGCCACCTTAAAATTTGAGGTCACGTGGTGGTGGCATCCGGTTGCTCACCGCACCTCAAAAACGATTCACTTTAGGAGAAGGAAAATGCGAGCAATACACTGGACCCATAAACATTGCACCATTCCATTTAAAATAAGAAAGTTTATATCGACACCGCTGTATAGCAAAAGTGCTATAAGGTTGAAAATATTTTTGTTAAATAGATCATAATCGATCATGACTACTCCGCAAATTACAAAATCAAATTCTTGCTAGAATTTCGAAAAATTCTAATTATTTAGTTCGGTGGGACAGCCTGTATATTGTTGTCGTTTTCTTACTGCAAACTTCTCCTAGACCCCTCACCACAAACTGCACTAAACTGGACGTACTGCTGTGTACTGAATGTACCAAAAAAAATTTCAATGACGTTAATAACAATCAATAATTTATTATAAAAAAAAAGAAAAAAACAATTGTTAATTACAATTATGCAGAACCCAAAAACATTGGACAGAGAGTCCTGGCTTAAATCAAAAACTACTCGAGATTCTAAATTACAAAAGGACAATGCTAAATCCTTTAACAAAGCAAAAACAATCTACGTGGTTTCAAAATTAAAACAACCTAAACTAAACGTGGAGAAATCAAGTAAATTAACAAAAGAAAAACTTACATACAAGCACAAAGCTTCTATTCACCCAACCCGAGATGATTGATAAATAATTACAAACCATATCTTCCTGCACGTAAAATAATAAATGATCTCATATCTAAAATTGTGTACACAACAATATAAAAACAATTATTATTATGCGAGTTCCTTGATGGACAAAATAAAATTCAATTTACCCGAAACAAATCTCTAAATCAAAAGAATAGACAAAATGGCAGCAAAGAATTACAAATGTACGTCTACTTACACCGGCATCCGTCAAGGAACTAAGTCTTACAAGGTTAAACAGTCGTATACATATAAACAACAGCTGCGTGCAGCGCAACGCGCAAAGATCATCGAAGAAAACTTCTAAGAAGGACATAGAACAACAAGAGCAAATGCAAAACATTTTACAGAGTGAAAATTAATTTAAAACGACTGAAAATCTAACCCTAATAGCCAAATTTAAATTTCCCGCCACTATTTTTAGTAACTTCAACGTAAAGGCATTAAAATAACTATCAATGTAGTACAAAATAGTAGGTAATTTTATATTTGAACGTTGAAGTTACTAAGAATAATTGCGGGCAATTTAAATTTGGCTATGTGGGAACTAAATAAATCAAACAATCAAATCATAAACAAAATCTTATTTAAAAATAAACAAATGAATTGGAGGAAACTCCCACGAACATTGTAAAGCAAATCGGAGTAACGTGAACATCTGTGCAACTTAAAAAAAAACTCTCGCGAAAACAAGGTGTTTGTCCACAGCAGTACGTTTCGATAGCAAAGCTATCATCAACAGAAACACTGAACTGAGTTCAGTTTAGTGCGGTTTGTGGTGAGTGGTCTAGGAGAAATTTGCAGCATTACCAGTACCACAGTTTGGAGTATTTTTGTCATCGTGGTTTTCTTAGGCATTATTTTAATCAATTAATTAGTTTAGTTGCTTTTTTACTCATTTAAAACAGTTTTAAAACATGGAAAAGAATTTACAAACGTTAATAACGGTTTTAAAGTGGCTTCTTTTATTTATTTTCCCGCTAAATTCATATTACTGTTCATATCACTTTACTTTTTTTGGTGTGCGTTTCAGATCTGCCCAACTTTGTAAATATTGACTGCTTGTATCAATTTGCCGATGACACAACATGTATTGTGTCATCTGAAAATTGTGGAAATTTAAAAACCATAGGCAGTCGTACAAATAGCGAATTCTAATTGGAGCAGGCAGAATAGTTTGCAGATAATGAAAAAAAGACGGGTAGCCTTTACATTTTAAATAATCGAAAAAATTAGAGTTTGTATTTAACAATGAATGGCAAATCAGTGCAATCAGTTTGTTTCAAGTACTAAATTCTTGGGTATCCACATTGATGACGCACTGAATTGGTCGGTCCATATAAGTGAGGTACAAAAGAAATTGAATTCGTGCTGCTTTGCCATCCTTATATTCGTGATAGCGTTGACATTGAAACATTGAAAGTCCTTTTACTGCGCATATGTCTTCTCACGGTTACGGTATGGTGTAACTTTTTGGGGTCATCAATAATTTATAGAAGTCTTCGCGGCAAAAGCGTG